>JANHFR010006499.1:100917-114332 GCA_032468015.1 Mimophis mahfalensis | reverse complement strand
GAGAGGTACATGGGGGGGGGGGGGGGTGAGGCAGAAATTAAGGAAGAACTGTTGTTATAGCAATACACAAATAAAACCCAAATGTCCTTCATGTATTTTATATTGATTGATTGATTGATTGATTGATTGAACTTCTATACTGCCCTTCTCCCAAAGGGACTCAGGGCAGTGCACAATAAAACACTCATAGTACGAAGATTAAAAATAAATTTCTGCTTCATTTTTAAAACCAACCAAAAAAATCACAGTAATTTTCTGTATATTCTCTATATTATGAAACTCCCTCCACCCAATTCTTTCTCCATGTATGTAGCTAATTAATTTAAAAAATAAGATTGTGGGTGCTTTTTCCCCAAATGGACACAGTACTGTGCTTAAATCTGCCAAGATGCTTGTGTTCCTGACAATGCACAGAACATGACTCATTTACAAGTTTTCAACTACAAGAGCAGTAATAGTATTGAATTAATCTCTTTCATGTAGTTAAAAAAATAATCAACGTACACAGAATGACTAGTACCATGCATATGCATGCCTAGTAAAATAATCAAGTATTGAAACAAACTGAGAGCAAATCCTCTCAAACAACCCTATGTAAATGTAACAATAAACCCATATAAATTACCACAAAGCAGTTGAGTGAAAAGGTGACTAAAAGAAACATCCTACTTTCTTCAGCATACGAGTATTAACTTGCTTGACATAAGGCAACAATCATTAAGAGAGAAGATCTTACTAGTGCTTGGGGGAGGGTGATGCCATTTTCAAGAGATCAGAATGAAGATCAAGAAGATAGGCTGGGAAATAGAAAATAGATATCCAGAAGTAATTCCAAATAAGGACAGAAGTCAAAGCAAGCCAAACATCAGGTGCCAGAAGTACAGAGCTTACATTTTAATGCGAAATTTTTTAAAAAGTGAAGAAAATAAGCCCCTCAATTGTGTCAAAAGCCACCTAGTTAGTTAGTAAATTAAAAACAGAAAAGGAAACAGGAAAGCACGCTGTAAAAAAGAATCAAATGAAAGGATGTCCTGTACTATAAACAGGTGAAAAGGAAGGTGGCAGGGTAATACTGCATCTCCTATACAAGGTTTTATGTAAGGCCATCATGTTTACTCATAATTGCTAATTACTTTAGCAGTTTAGAAGTAATTATGGACAGGAGTTTATGTCACTTGTGTAATTTGGAATCAGCATTGCAATCTTGTGATCTCATAATGTTGGAGCTCATTAGCAGCTTTTTTTGCTGTGGTGCCTTACCACCTTATTATACTACATAAAGGGTATATTACAGCTCCCCCACAATGCCAGCATTTCCTTAATTTTCCTAGTTTCAGGCTATCAATGGGAAGGACTATGAACTGGACTAGCTCATTGGATATGATGTTACTAGAATCTGATACAAGTATTGCTCTTTTTTACTCCTTTTCCACGCAAATCATAACTGAACACCTGCTCAACTTGCAAATATAAATAGCAGGGTGTTTGCTCAGGCTTTGTGAATTTCACATACAATGAATTTATCAAACAAGATGTTTGAAAAAGGAGATGTAGCATACTATGATGACAGAACAAAGGACAGATACTAACAATCGTTCAAAATGATTGAAAACAATCAAATGCTCAATATAGGCTGCTATGAAATTTTTTTGAAATCTTCTACAAAGCCATACTTAACGTATTTCTATATAGTGAAGCCTTGGTTCGTGACCGCAATCCATTCCGGGGTTACAGTTGTGACCCGAATTGGTCACAACCCAAAGTGACACTCATCATGCATGCGCAATTCTGCGTATGCACAGAAGGGAAAACAATGTGGAAAGGAAGCTTTCCGCGCCATTTTTTGTTCTCAAGCTGAGTTTTGGATCATAAACCGATTCAAAACTCGGCTGGATTTCCTGTTCGGAACCCAAATTGGTCACGAACCGAAGCATTTGCAAACTGAGGTTCCACTGTACTTTTATTATGCATGCATCCTTTTATATTTTTCATCAGCCTGAGAGCAGAGCATCTTGTGGAAGATGACAGACTTTAGAAATTAATTTTAAAATGAACATTTAAACAAATCTTGAATATTTTAATTCTACCACTTTAAACTAACATCTAATTCTATATACAATCAGGATAGTAATATCTTCCTGCTTCAAACCAAGCTCTTTTGCTTTAGGTAAATAAAAAAAATAAAAAATCTTATTTCTGTGACATTCCTGAGCTACATTAGTTAGGTTGTCTCTATCCTTGGCTTTACTAAGGCCTTGACAGTAACAGCAATTCTGCAATAGGAAACAGATCATTATTTGATAAATGCAGTAGAACAAGCTCTCTCCAACTTTCAGTTAAGAGGTCCAGGAAAGATCTTTAAGAAGGTCCAGCATTCAAATAACATTTAAAGCTAGATTTCTGGTTATTTTTTCCAAGGCAGAAACTATTACTCGTTTGACAGAAATAAGACAAGAGTGCAGCTTTTAAGAAAGAAGTTACTTAAAAATTATAGGCAAAGCTTTTAAAACATCAAAGAAAGAAAACAAGAATATATAAGCAAAGCTAACAATAAAGGTTCTATAAACATTAGATTGTACACGTTATGACACCTTTAAACATGCCTTAAAAACAGTTCAGAGAAAACCTGTTTAGGCAAGCTGGGCTGAAAAACAGGCATGAGGCCAACCCGAAAATTTGCTGAAGAAATAAAGAAAGCCACTTTTACATAGAAAGAGGAATAAGCAGCAGGGTGGCAGGATACACAACTAAAGGAAAAATGTAGAAGAGTGGAGACTTCTATTCTTACCATCCCCGGACAACTTTAACTAAAATCACAGGTGACAATTTCCAAGAGGTGCAGTCCAACACATCATGAAAAACTTCAAAATTATTTTCGGAAGCCTCTGATTTATTGCAAATCATGACCTGTATTTTTTTAAAAAGAAATTCGGTCTCATTGAATCTTAACGAGAAAATCACAATAAAACAACAAGCATCAATGAAGGGAAGTTGTCTTACCTTTCCAGGTCTAGGATTAATTTTATTCTGGATTTTTCCTGAAAATGTCTATGGAAAGCAAAGGGGGAAAAGTGGTAAGAAGAAATCAAGCATGAAATTGGTATGTTCTACTTTCATAGCAGTTGTAAAACTGAGCTCATTGCTCCAGACTCACAGCACTGCCCCAAATCCAAACTGCTTTTGCAGAAATTAGTATGGAGATATTCATGGTATGGTTACTTGTCTTTTTCTACACTTTCCTTTGAGGAGGATGGAATGGGTATGTAACATATCTTCTCACGCAGTGCAAAGAAATACTTCGGCCCACTTCAGACATCCATTTTTTAAAAAATTTAGAAACATTTGTGAAATATGACCTTGAAAAGCACTTGGAGACTCCAGCTGGTGCAGAATGTGGCCACGCAGGTTGTTATGGGGGTATCACGATACTCCCATGTCACACTACTCCTGCGCAACTTGCATTGGCTTCTGGTTGTTTTCCAGGTGCGATTCAAGGTGCTGGTAATAACCCTTAAAGTGGCTTGGGCCCAGGGTATCTGTGAGACCACCTACTGCCACCGACAGCCTCCCATCGCCCGGCACGTTCCCACTGGGTTGGCCTCCTCAGGGTGCCGTCGGCCAGACAATGTTGGCTGGTGACCCCCAGGGGGAAAGTCTTCTCTGTGGGAGTGCCTACTCTTTGGAATGACCTACCTCTGAGGCTCCGGATTATTCCTGACCTTCATTCCTTCCGCTGTGCCCTGAAGACATGGTTTTTTCAACAAGCCGGTCTGGATTAATTTCAATTGGATATCTGTATTTTAATTCATGTTTTAATTCTAAATTTTAATTGTTAATTTTATTATTATTTGGATTATTGGATTTATCTTATTTAATAGTTTTTTAATTTTTGTACTCGTGTCTTTTTACCCTGAGTCCTTAGGGAGAAGGGCGGCATACAAGTCCAATAAATCTGAATCTGAAATCTAAATCTGAAATATTTTTAGTGTTAAAAAATTCTGGGATCCTCCTGAGCTTCCTGGCATGTACAAGCCTGATTCCTGATAATTTTACTTTTGGAGCATTCCAAGACTGGGATTGGTCAGTGAGAAGAAGCCCACTATGAGCTGGGTGATCCTGTACTGATTGTTTCTTGTATAGAAACTTACACAGAGTTGCTAGCCTTGGAAGATAGCAGAAAACAATTTATGTACTCTGGGATTACGTCAATGGCCATAGGATTCACCACAGAAATTCACATTCTGTATGTTTCAAAATAGTTAGCATTTCTCAGTATGATGGAGTAAACCTTCTAACCTAATATGGACTTATCCCTAATTTACATATTTGAAAGTATAACTGTTCCTACATCAGACTACAAAACATTGATGAAATGCAGATATGTATACTGAACATCCTTTCAATTTACCCATAAGGGCCTATTTTTCTGCAAGTTTCCAAGAATGATCAGAAGGTTAAAAGAGGAGTGTGCATGAGATGTACAACTTTATTAGCTAAATAGGTGCTATATCTCTTCTGTTATTCTGTGCAAGTAAATTTTTTTTTATATGAATGCAGTTCATCTCATTGACCACACTGTGTGGAACAATTAGTACTGTGAAAGTAGGGTAAAAGTTCTGAAAAATCAGTACACAGAACCATTTTAATTTAATTATAAATTATAATAGTTTCTAAATAAGTTCTAAATATTGATTAAAGATATGGAATTAGACTACGATTATTACTGTCAGGGAGATTGCTGTCAAAGATTGGTGTGAACAATAAATATTTAATATAATCAAGGAGTGGAAGTTTCAATTCCTGGGGCAGATTTTTTTTCTGGACTTGACAGTTTTTCTGGAAAGCACAGATGATGCCACTATGGCAACTAGTCTCTTTTACCAGTCTAAGCTATTATATTTATTTAGAGAATACTGATCTCACCTTTACTTGAACAACATATATGTATAGACACTCATACACGTATCTTTAAGCAATGGCTTATATTACTGGGTTGTTATTCTAATCTGTGCCAATTAGCAGATTACTGTGCCATTTTCTGGTTCAATTCCAAATATTATTAAAAGGGAAAGCAGTGTGGTAGATGTGTCTTTGAAATGGGAGGTGGTGGGATGAACTACAGTAAAACTGCAATTTCTCAGGAAGGACGCAGCACATTCCAAGCTGGGTGTGTTTGTGAGATAAGCGTCAACACAATCCACAGCTGGATCGAAGATAGAGGAAGAGAGTTAGGATAGCCACTCCCTAGAATCTACCAGGGTACATCCATTAGGGTGAGAGTAGCATTCACTTAGCCTGCAAGATTCTGTCTATTGGGTGTGAGTAAATAAAGAACTGAACTTTGGCTGGAATCGTTCTTGGGCTGGGCCTGATAGGTAGGTAGCAGACTGAATCCAAGTCAGTTGAAAGTTCTGTCTATGCCAGAATGAATCTGAATCGTAGACACCAATACCAGAGACTTGGCTTATTGCCTGTCTTTAGGGTTAATCAGATTCTAGACACTAGGACTAAGCTCCCTTGCAAGGGACATAATACTGACTTCTTCCATCTTGGTATTCAGTCACAAAACCACAGCTTTGCAAAGGGCCATTTAGATCAATCCCTTGTGAAGTACAGGAATATGAATGAAATCATGCTGAAAAATGGCTATCTAATCTCCACTTGAGCACGTTGAATGGTGAAGAACATACTCTTGTTTCTATGTTGACTCCAATTCACTTCAATCTTTTGTTATGGTCACAGACCAGAATCAAAATTAAAACATTGAAATAAAACAGAACACATGTCTAAGTTGAACTCTCCTTACCGTGAGGAAATCTTTTCCAACATTCAGTCGGAATGGATCTTCTAATTTAAATCCATTATTCATATTCTCCACTCTGAGGCAATAGAAAATTGACCTCCTGTTTCATAACCCTTCAAATATTTGAATAGTACTATCTAATAGTTTCTCCCTTCTGTCCATTAGTTTCCCTTCCTCAAGTATAACCATTCCCTGTTCTCCAAGTTTCTCCTCATAGATGATCTTTGTTGCTTTTCTCCAAATCTGTGATTTCTCTACATCCTTGTTGCAGTAGTGTCCCACCCAAAATAAAGTAGGACTATGTTAACATTGCTTTCAGTGTAAATAACTTCCAAGTGTAGCTGAAAACTACATTATCTGTTTGTTTTTTTGCAATCAGATAATTCTCTTTATAATCAACTATTTTAAGAACTTTTTCATCAGTACCATTGCCAAACTATCTCCCACTATACCTGTGCTTCTGTCTAATCTATAAGTAAATACTTGCACATTTGTCAAATTTTATTTTACCCATGTATAGGTACAATTTTAACTATTCTTGGCAATATCATTCTTCCTCAGAGAGATTAGCAAAAATTTATCAAGACCTCCCCCCCCCTCCCAATAACAATCTGTGACTAGATTGGGTTATTTTATTGTGATATGCATAATCACAACATACTACTAAACCAGATATTTTTTGATACAAAGAAAATGGCAAAGACATTTTCATGTGATTGTTTAATGAAGTGTTTAACCATTTTTTATCAAGCCAAATGGTCATTTTCAATATTCTTATAGCAACTTACATTGCTAATTTCAGTTCTGTTTTTAAAAGTTCAAAAGCACTGTACTTCAATGAAGCGAAAGAAGAAAAACATGCAGTCAAAAATTCACTTCACTATGCAGAGATTTTCAAAATTTCTAGATAACAATTGCATTCAACCCACCTCAACAGCTAAGAATTCATTTGATTCACACTGACCAGGTTTCAACCAGTTTGAAAAACTGTTTTCAAGGCTTCCAAAGTTTGGCATTTGTAAAATTCTCTCTTTTTTTGCATCATCTGTTTGTAAATATTTATCCATATAGTTTGGTGCTTTGAAACCTGAAAGAGGCTAAACAGAAAATAAAACAAATGATTGGCTGTAGGTGAAATATATTTCAGGTAACATATATTTCAGATAACATACATTTATCAAACAATGTTCAATAACATGACATAAAAAATATTTCGGATAAAATCAGTGGTGGGATTCAAATTTTTTTACTACTGTTTCTGTGGGCGTGGCTTATTGGGCGTGGCTATGCTGTCAGCTAATCAGAGGTGTTATTTGCTGGTGTCAGCCAATCAGAGGTGGTTCTCTGAATCAGTCAAAATTATCACTACCAGTTCTCCGGAACCTGTCGGAACTGGCTGAATACCACCTCTGGATAAAGTGTATTTCAGATAGCATATACACGTATAAAAAGATTACCTCAGATTTCTGAGTTACATCAAATATTAGAGGAGGAATTCCTGGAGAAGTGGCACTCTTCTGAGATGCAAAAGATGTTGTGATTGTGTTTACAGTGGTTACAGATGGCGTAAACATTTTTTCTTTAGTTACGGGAGCCAGCAGACTGGAGAAGATGGTGCTGTTTTCAAGTCGAGACCTCTTGATCTCACTGTCTGTACACTCCTTGCTCTCCTTCCCACTCATTTCCTGCATGAGAGCTGAATCTGCCCTACTGGGTAACTTCAGGGACTGGAGAAGAAGGCTGTTTTCAGCAGAGGCCCGCTTAGGTCTTATCCTAGCATCCGTCTCTAAGCTTTGCAATTTTAACTGGGCAGATGGAGTTAGATCTTGCGATCTGTCTCTCTTTATTCCCAACCCCAAAGTAAATAGGTTAGGGTCAAATATTTTCTCTAAATTGTCCTCATGAATTGGAGGCATTGCAAAGTGAGGGGCAGGACACTTTGGAAGCTTCTGCTTTTTCTTTTTCTGAGGTATACAAATGGAACTGTCTAGATTTTTAAGTGTTTCTGTAAACTTGGCCATATCTGAAGGAGAGTCGCAAATGCCATCGGTGCTGCTGCCTTCAGAAACATTATAACCACTGCTTTGATTTTCTTGCCCGC
Organism: Mimophis mahfalensis; assembly: GCA_032468015.1. Lineage (NCBI taxonomy): Eukaryota > Metazoa > Chordata > Lepidosauria > Squamata > Mimophis > Mimophis mahfalensis. The sequence continues at coordinate 106,428 of JANHFR010006499.1, read as the reverse complement.
TGTTATTTTGTTCAAATTCTTGGTTGTCTTCCAAAACGGTATTAATCACCTCTTGATCTTTATTTTCAAATTGAGAAGTCTGATTTAATTCTAAATTTTGGGGTGTCGGATCAGACAGCGTCAAAGATTTATCATTATTATTGGGAAAATAATGATCTGAGCTCAAGGAAAATGTCTCTTCGCTTTCAGGAGGTAAGGATGTGGCATTCATACTCCAACTATTTGGTTCTCTTTCTTCATTCTGCTCTATAGATGAAACATTATCTAGGTCTGTGTCCTTGACTAATTCTGTATCGATTTTTGTAAAAGTGAAATCGTTCACTTCATTACCACCTACTTTGTCAGTCTCATTAACTTGAGATTTAACAACTTTTCCAAGTTCTTCATTTTTTCTAACATCCTCACATGCAGTGTTTGCCTCAATCTTTCCCTGTGCCTTAATGTTTGTCTCTGAAGAAATTTCTTTCACTTTTGTGCCATTTTGCAATAATTTCTGACGATGGTTTCCTTTATTTGTTATTTTGTTAGTCTGTTCACTTTCAGTTTGCTGTCGTCCAAACTTCAACTTTGCTCTGCCAACGAATGTATTTGATACAGAACCTCTTTTTGGAGCAGGAGCATCCGTAGACTGATGTTGATTATTTTGTTTGCTTTCAAACATGGATATTTTATTGGCAATGCTGAAATTAATTTTAACTTTGTCTGTAGAATCTTGCTCATTTTCCGTATTTTCCAGGTTTTTTGAAGCTTTAAGGTTTAACTCAACATTCTTTGGTTTAACTGGCCTATAAAAAATAAAGTAATAAAAGTAATATCAATATTTTAATAACATTTACTTGAAGAGGATTTTTCTTCTAAATCTAGTTTAGGAAATATCTATGTCGATATCTGTTTAGGAATTATTTCCAAATAAACACATAACAATTTGTACTACATATTGCACTCGCATAGTTTCTATTAATAATAAATTATAATGTTGTTTTCTAAAAGCAGAATCCTAAATAAGTCTCCTAAAAAGTACTTCCCACCGAGTTACTGAATTTAATATGTATAAAAATGTACAAAATGACAGTCTAATAATTTAAAGAAATAGTAAACTGAAACTAATTGTGAGCGAGACTGTGACAAATGTTTAAATATAGCATCAGAAAAAGACACACAAGAAATATAATTTTTTAAGCCACATAAATTAGCAGAACATTGGTTTCTTAGCAACTTATTCCTTTCCTTTTAATGTTAAGTCATATGCTTTAGTGCAATGGTGGTGAACCTTTTTGGCGCCAAAAATGGGAACAAGCAAGCGTGTGAGTGCATCCGCGTGCCAGATACCGAAAGATCACATGATCTTCCGGTTTCCTGTGCTTCTGTGCATGCACATGAGACCAGCTGGCCGGTACACCCAAAACCAGAAGAGCAGCAGGTAACAGCTCTCCGTGCCCAGAGAGATGGCTTTGCGTGCCACTTCTGGCATGCGTGCCATAGGTTTGCTACCGCTGCTGTAGTGCTTCAAAAATTATATTTACTGTTGGAAGCTTTCACAATTTCTTTCTGTGAACTCATTAAGTCCAAACAAGTTCTCCACTTTCATTTGGAAAAGTTTTCTCTCTCTCTTTGGATTTTTTCTTAAATCAATTTTTGATCATACATTTCATTTCTTGATAATGCTCCTGAAATGCATGTTTGTGTGAGTGTATATGTGTATGCTCCACACACACACTATAAGAGAGGCGGGTGAGTGTGAGATGTATTTGAGATCTACATGATTTTTTAGAAAGCTACCACAAATTATACACACACATACATTTGACATTTATTCAAAAATATCTTTCTAACCTTTACATTAACTTATTTCACTTTGTCCTTTAAATACTAAGGCTTGTTAATGAAGAAGAGAATTGAGGATTCAGGTACTTTTGCATATTGCTATGACTTGTTAAATTAATGTATTATGTACATTGAGTAGAAGAGATGAAAAGTTTCTAATCTAGATAGGCCTGAAGTATATGAGATAGATAAACCGAATCAAACCACTATGTTCATTTACTAATTCAGAACCAAAGATTTTTTAAAGAAAGCTGAAAATGACCACTGACGCTTTCTCTGGTATAGTATTTACAATCTCACAATGTAATTAATATTTTTTTCTTTTTTGAAAATAAAAAATGATACTATCAGTGTTCCAATAGAACACTCCCCATAACCATTCAGCACTCAGAGACAAAGTCCATCCAAGTAAGAATTTATTTAGAGAAGTCATGTTGGCACATCTGGAAAAACTCAAATCTGAAAGTTTAGAGTTTTCCCTTTGTAGCTGAAAATCCAAAACCCATCCCCTGCACCCATCAGTCCATCACATGGTCCAATCACTGGAGATGATCACATCATTGTCCTAACTGGAGACATTCCTTTAACCACTCCTACCCCAGGTGCACCTTGACCCAGAAGAAGAATGTTGTTATATCTAAACTTCCATCTCTCTCTAAAATCCCCCCTCCCAATTTCCCAGGCACAAAAATGTGGCAGCGTGGAAGCTTCTAAGAAAAATGGCCTCTAAAGCCAACAGATACCAATGTTTTTATTTTTTGCATAAAAATAAGGAAGCATAACCCTGTTCAAAAATTAATTTGTCAGCAGTTAAATGGGAAATGCTTGAGTCCTTCATTCTTGCAATTTTTATAAATTCCTAAAGGGAACATCTTGGAATTAGCGTTAATAAATTCGAAGAGCTAGAATGGGATGCCAAATATGAGGAACATTGTTTAAAGTGAATTATGAAAGAACAGGATATCTCTTGAAAGATGTTGAAGCTAAATTTTTGTTCTATTCTAATGGAGCAAAGAAAAGGAAGCCAATTCTTGAACCATTTAAGGCTCTCAGAATGCAACAGAACAGACAGTGCCTACAGCAGTAATTTATATTCTTTGCTGCAAACTATATCAACGGATGTGTCAGAACTGGAAAGCAATGCAAACTGATTGTAGGTGATTGCTCACCTGAGGATCATGAAAAATGACACTAATATCTTCCTGTTAAGCATATTTACATAGAAGTACATTCCATTGATTTCAACATAATTTATTTCAAAGTAGGGCTTGGGTTTGTTCTACCCTAATAATACTTACTCAGAAGTGCTGCCAGTTTTAGTCCTAAGAAAATATATTTGCAATTCCAAGTGTGTTGTACACATTTAGTTCAATTTCAGTGAACTTAAATTACAGGTAACTGGATTTAGATTTGTATTATGTCTATACAAAGCATTCAAAGGAAAACTTCACAACATGTGTTGGCGCAAATAAAACATCCCTCCTTATATTGATGAAGTAGTCACATCTCTTGGAAAGCTTCCCACACTTTCTCCAAGGCATTTTTCAGGTTGCATGTATGTACACGCCATGATAATATTCCACCTGGAACTGCTGACTAAACAAGGCTGTTGTGCATGCAAACACATGTGAAGATAACCTTGGAAAACTTTTGAAGTTTGAAGGCAAGCCTTTCATAGGTCATGGAGACCACAATGCTTTGAAAGGAGGTTTTCTTCACACCAGGATACTTTGTGAAATGTCTCTTTTAATACTTCACACAGCCCTCCTTGATGGTGCAATTTTGTAATTAAGCGCTAAGATGTGCCAGTATGTTTAAAGAAATTTATTTTATATATTTCTTTACATCTCAAATGTAAATGTGGACCAAACTTTTGGATTAGCCACAAAAATTTTACATAGTAAACTACCATACTGTAATTTGAATGAGGCAAAAGAAAAGTATTAAGCAAATTGGAATGATTTCTGATTTCTTTCTTCTTCTGAATGAAGCTGATTTCTTTCCATTGCATGAAAACATGTTCTAGGACATTGGTGGAGAATCTTTTTGGCACAAAGTGCCAAAAACAGGAGTGAGTGAGTGAGTGCACAAGCACACCTATGTGCCGGAAACTGGAAGATCACATGATCTTCTGGTTTCCAGTGCTTCTGTGCATGCACACAAGACCAACCCGGAAGAGCAATGGACGACAGCTCTGCAGGCCACTTCTAGCACCGCTGTTCTAGGAGAGTGAGAAAGTATCTAGAATTGTATGCTGGCTACAGGACATTGGTATTTACTAATAGAAACAGCTCTTGCTTCTCCATTTTGTTATACTTTCTATGCTAAGAAACCAGTTTGGATTGAAGTTTTAATATAATGCTTACTATTTTGGATATACTTATTAAGAAGAATAGCTAGATTTCCCTCTCTTTATATGCTTAACACCAGATATTAAAGATACTGTACATCAATTTATATAAAGTATTACTGTAATTATCTTCCCAGGTTCAGAGAATGTATAAAACCAAAATTAATTAAGCATATACATTGTAGGGCCAATTTATGTGATCACTATTTCTTTGTATCATGCAAATTCAAATTTTAATTTCTATATAACATTATATTTATAGGTTTTGTGAGCAAAGTTTATAGACAGGCCTCCCATAGATAATTAATTTATTAATTGAATGAATGTGATGATTACACCTAATCTACTATTGCAGATCACCATATTAGAGTGCATAGATATCGTACATAGTTTTTTTTCAAAGAGCAGCTATGCTTCCTCTCTTCCTCCTAAATCAAATTTAAACTGTAATATGTTCTACTCCAAAAGTATATATGGATTCCAAATAAAACATCAAGTTTAGCTAGCAAACTTAAATGAATATTCAGATGCAGATTAAACCTGGGAGGTGGGTGCAGTATTCTCTTACAAATCATACAAATGTGCCTGAAAAAATGTCATGGATTCTCTCATCCTATCTTGAAGAGATTTCATGTAAATTAATATGTCCACAAAAGCTGTGTTTTTAAAACATTGTTCTGGGAAGCCACCTCAATTTTCATTTTTCTTTTTATCAGGAGCACTGCTTCAGAACGTTTCATATTCATAAATTTCACTTACAATTCATCTTTCAAGATAAAACTCCATGTGGCAAAGTTTCATATGTAATTTATGAACTGAATAGTTAGAATCTGTGCAGTTGCTTGGGCAACTGGTTCACATATATATTTTATTATGTGTAAAATCTGCATATGAGCTGTGCCAGTTATATATAAATTGGCACTAGAATCCCTCTTTAAATACAGAATTTTATCAATCATCTGATACAGAGACAAGTGGTTCTTGAGCCTGAAAAAGCACTAATTTGTAATGATGGCTTGGAAACCACACAGGTACACTCTGTATTCAAATTATAGTATGATTAATATAAATGGAAACAAGGTTGTAACTGTCCAAAACTAGCTTTCTGCCAACTGTTTCAGAAAGTCTGCTATCTTCAATTGATGACAAGATCCAACCGATATCACTCTTCCCCAATATTACTGTTCTGGTTTTATAAAAAGGGACTTTTTATAGAGCCTGCAGCTGAGACAGAGAGGCTAATAGCAATGGAGAGAAAGGCAAAGAAGCTCTAGATCAGTGTTTCTCAACTTTGGCAGTTTGAAGATGCGTGGACTTCAACTCCCAGAATTCCCCTG
>JANHFR010006499.1:80390-95487 GCA_032468015.1 Mimophis mahfalensis | reverse complement strand
TTGAAGATGCGTGGACTTCATTGCTGGCTGGGGAATTCTGGGAGTTGAAGTCCACGCATCTTCAAACTGCCAAGGTTGAGAAACACCGTTTTAAAATGTACCTCCATCTCATGATATGTACTTCGCCTGGGTAATTTAAAATGAGTTAAACTAACAGCTTTGTGAGAACCTAGACAATTTTGCTTTAGTCAATAAATCACAAACCATGGCTTAGTGCAAAGTGTGAACACAAGCGTGCACACAAAAGTATAAATGTAGCAACAAGGCACTGAGAACCATTTTTTTTAAGGTGCCATGTAATCAGGCAGAGCTTTCCAGAGGAGAAAAGGGAAAGATGCCAACAAGCATAACAAAACCCACAAAAGATGTTATTCTTAAAAATGCTTCCACAAGCCTGAGTAATCTGAAATACTGCTGGTACACTGCCTAGTCTCATCTATTCAGGACAGAAAAACTGCCTTAAGCATAACTGACACTTTGATGGTATGGTAAAAAGCCAAGATTCTTCTTGCCTTTTTCAAAAAAAAAATTGGTTTAGGTTACTTAATCAACAATCACATCTGAAGTTACCATGGTTATAAAACAAGACATGGTATAAAACATATATTTCAAAATAAACGTGGAGCAAACAGGGTATGCTCATTAGCTAATAGGGTTTAGGGAGCTGCATCTGGTGAATAGTGAAGTTTTACTCCTGTTCATCTTTGTGCCATTTGAAACAATGATCTGGAAGAAAATTATTTAGCCCATATTGATCCCTTCCACAACTATCTGATATATTATACTATAAATACAATTGTAATTTGTAAACAAATAACACAGCCCCTTAGTTTTTCTGCCTAAGGAAAGAAAAGATCCAATGCTTTTGCTTACTCATCAAAACTTTCCACACTACATTACTGTATGAAGTTTAGAGTATACTTCCAGAGAAGAGTCCCTTCACAAGACATACACTATATGCTGATTTGTCTAAATGTAGACCTAAACTTATTTTATTTATTTATTTATTGGAATTTGTCAAACAAAAACGAGAACAAGAATAAGAGAATAAAAACACAATGCCAGGGAAGATAGGCACGTTAGTGCACTTATGCACACCCACTCTAATGACCGCTGAAGTATGAAGTAAGGTCCATGGAAGTCAATTTGTGACTGAAACTGTGAAAATTTGTAGCCGAGACAATTGAATCAGGTAGGGCATTCCAGACTTTTGACAACTCTATTACAGAAATCATATTAATAAATTTAAATAAATCATGAATTTAGATAACAAGAAACCAAACTTTCATTTTCTAAAAATACCTTACTTTTTTCCTTAATTTCTAAATGCAAGTACAATATATGTGCCAGACAAATCCCACCCCTGCAGGTTTGAAATCCGAAAAGGGACATCATGTAGTAACCATTTTAGAGGCAGTATACCAACTGATTTGCTTTTGCAGTACAATACTAGTTTGGCTGATTTAAATGGCTAATAAAGGCAGCAGATATATCCAGGTGATCACACAGCAGAGTATGAAAGTTAAGAAGGTGTACTATATATAATGCTAACCATCCATTTTTCTTTTTAGTAACAAGCCATTGCATTAAAAAGATGGTAAGTTTAAAAAGATGTTCCACAACCAGATGCTGAAGTTCCCTTTTCCTAATTTGCATCAAGCTTCAAAACAGCTCAGCCTAAATAGGGACCTAAATTTTATTTGCCTTCTGTGGCTGGAAACAAGTTTTCAGTAATCCAAGTCTTTTTCGTTTTATTAAGCCCAGGTTCTGAAATAATCCCTAGTAAACGTGTCTAGGAATGCTAGCTTAGTCTGGTTTTAGGAATATATTATTACCGTACGTATCTTTAACTTCAGGTGTGTAAGAGCTGTATTAGTGAGGGTACTAGTTATTAAACCAAGCAAGAGGTTATAGTTAAAAATACACCCTCCCTTTAAGCCTGAGCAATTTAAAGCTTCTTGCACTTTTCTATGTATATTTTATTACTTCCACAAGATAATTAGATGCTTCCTTTGGTATACATGCACGTTTCTGATCAGGTGCACACATGCAGTTCCTTATTCTAATTAATGAGCAGCCAACTTCATTTCTTCTCAGAAGATTAAGCACAGCTCAAAAGAAATGAAGTTACAGTACTTTCTATACACATCTACGTATTTTTTCTTCATTACAAACTCTAATAAACTTAGAACAACTGGCTAGATTCCCCATAATTTTCTTTCAAAGCAGTTGCATACAGAACTCAAAATTTGTCAGCCCTTTGAGTTAGGCCAATTTAAGAACCATATTGCAGGGATTCCAGAAAAACTAGAATACTTTATTGTTGTAAGGCCAATGTCAACTCTAAAAGCCTTTAACTATATAATTGACCTGCTGTACACATACATACCTATTGGTTAGGTTTTCAGACAGTGTCATAACATCCTCATAAAATGTATAGGAATCCTCATAACTTATTTGAATATAGGGTTTTTAAAAATTTGCCTTTGAGTCAGTCTTGACTCCTGACAACTGGCTGGACAAGTTCCTGAGTTTCCTTGGCGAGGTTTTTCAGACATGGTTTGCCGCTGACTACTTCCTAGGACTGAGGATGAGTGAATGGTCCAAGGTCACTCAACTGGGTTTGTGTCTTAGGTGGGACTAAAATTCATAACTTCTAGTTTCTATGACACCTTAACTACTACACCAGACTGGCTTCTTTAGTGAAATAATAAAGTTTTAAAAATTGTTCATTGAGCATTCACTATTGTATTGTTATTATCCCTATATATGATATGATAATTTACTTCCTTACTTAAGTGAATAGTATCTGTAGTCCAACGCTCAGATAAGAAAACACAGTGACATCAGTAATGCATATAAAACAAGCAAAATGTTTTTTATGAGATAGTAAATCCTGAAACTCATTTGCAAGGATATTCAGTGTTACACTGTATTAACAACATAAAAAATGTGAGTACCATAGGTAATAGCTTGAATCCAGTGCCCACCAATGTTTTCCACTTGTACCATTTCACCAATGCATAGCAGGTGCATACCAATGTATCTGGGAAACTTGTGATCTGTTCAGGCTTTGCTCTTACAACCTCATCACTGCCTCTAAGATTTCTGTGATTTTTACAATAAACTAGATCACACTTGCACATTTCTCTTTACCCTCTGAGTCTCTCCTCACATATCACTCAGTGAAACTATAATGAGGGTCTACAATTTTCTACCAAACTCAGAATGTGAAAAGTTTGGTTTTCCTGAAGTACATACATATTAGGCAAACAGAAATGACTGTAACTTTGCACTTGGGTTTTATAACTGTGGTGAAAGAACAGTTAAGTCTTTATTTTACTTTTTAGAGTTCCATGACTTCTTTCTCTTAAGCCATTAGTCTGTAGTCAATAGGCTGTGGTTTTTTAATTGAATGATGAATGATACTTTTTGACAGTATTTTGAATGACACTATACTTTGACAGGAAGTTATTTCAACAATATAAAATAGCTGCACATCAAAAATCAAGCTGGAAAAAAAAAACCTGCGCAAATGCTCAGAGCTTCCCCAGATGCAAAAATTACTATTGCGGCCATTTCTAATTCAGAAGATTTTGATAGCAAGGAGAGCAGTCATGAACCTGAGACTGATTTGGTTGGAAACCATCAAGAGCAGTTGCTCCCACAGTCAGATGATGAGAACCAAGAGCTGAAGTGCCTGCCCAGCCCTCAGGCAAACCATACACTGCAGCAAGCAGAGCAAAGGTTCTCTGTGTTCCGTACTTCCTTGCCTAGGAAAGCCATTCCCAGCCCTAACTGAGCCCTGATGGACTTAAAAACTATTGTTGCCCAACAAGACGTATTGGGAACAATTGGCCTCTCTGGACTTTGCACCTGAAGCCTTCAAACTTTTGCTTTCCAATTGGTCGATCTGACTTGCTGCTTTGGGCTCTTGCTATGTGGAACTAGTTGCAGGCAAGCTCAGGCATAGCTGAAATATGTGTGCTTTTGCATATAAGTTTTGCTACCATTGTCTATACTTGCTTTAACCAGAAGTAAAGTCTTAGCAAGGTAGCTCCTGTGATTGGCCTGTAGAGCTGCTTCCTCTGGATATCTAGTGAAAAGCCAACTCTTTTCCTTTTATGCCAACCTATAAATTTTGTGAACCAATTAATTATATACATTTTTTTTTCAGCTATCTTGTGCTTTTTTTACTCACCAAATGGGTTAGGATCAGGGTACAGTTATCTTGGTAAATTTAGGTACTCAGTCCATAAGCAAAGATTTGAAACCAATTTTACCTCCATGGCATGTAAAAAATGTTGGACATGAGATTTTAACACTAGTATCAAGGTGGGGGGGGGGAGGGGAGAAAAAGAAAGGAACAAGATTTATCTAAAGTCAAGGTAAACCTTATCACCTTTCTGGTTAACTTTGGGAAGATACCAATAATATGCCCCTCTACACTATAGATTCCATTGTTTTGAACAAGTTTTAGTCAGTCTCCAATATTTCCTTTTTAAGGGAGGCATTGAGAGGATGGTTATTGTACGCATCAGGGAAGCAGATTACTTGAACACTTTGTAGCCATGTTTCAGGCCAATGGGATTGAAAGCCAATGGCTATTATTGAGTATGGCCTCTAGTGGAATAGGGATAGTGCATCCATCATTGCTCTTCTTGACCTCTCAACCACTGATGATATCTTTCTGGAACAACATCAGGGGTTGGGAGTTGGCATAATTTTGTATCGGTGTTGGTTTCTTTCAAGGTAGAATCCCTGAGTTAGGTTGTTTGCTTGTAGACATTTCATTACCAGATTAGATAACATCTTCAGTACCAAGACTGGTTTCAGTCAGAGGTGATAGGAATCCAACCCATACCCATTTTTCTGCAGGATACTTGGTGGTCTCCACATTCCTATTTAACTTTTAACACTGGATGAAATCATTCAACGGCATCACAATATACTCATGATTCCCAATTGTGCATCTCTGGCCAATATTGTTGTTGTGGACATTCTGTCCTTGTGTGCAAGCTGTGGGGTTCTGCAATGGGAACAACAGGCTTATTCCTTTGTTTTTCAAGTCGTGGTGGCTCCAATAAGGCTCTGATTGCAATTCAAAGTGTTGTTTGTCATCGTAAAGCCCTCCGTGGCCTGGACTGGGGTTATTTGAGAGACTACCTTTCTCCAGTTCTCTCCATCAGGTCTGGCAGGAGGGGTATATTTCAGGTTCACCTACTAAAGCATGTCATCAATTGGGACTCAGAAGTCTGCCTTTTGTGTCGCTGCACTTGCCCCCTTAGAAGATCACCACAGCACACCCCAAATTTGGCCCCAAATCCTGTTAGTTTTCAAAGGCTCTCTTTCAGGTATGGAGGTCAGGCAGTTAGCTGAGCCTGTCAGATATTATTTATTATTATTTGTTTATTTTGGTTAACTTTATTTGCTTTTGTAATGTTTACTGTATATCTTTACTTTTTGTTAAACTGATGTTTTTAACAGAGTTAAATCAGCTGACCACTAATGTGTCAGCTGTGCTCACTCCCACATGCCCCATCACCAATAAAACAAATGAATAGGTTGACTAATAACTGGTAACAGTTTATAGCTGCTTTTCCTAACCATCTCACCCATAGGACAAGATTGACAAAAAGCATCCCTTAACTGATACCTAGTAAATAAAAATGCCCAATCTAATTGGATCCTTTCAAAGCCCACATTTGGAACTACAGTACAATTTTCTATAAAGGAATTATTTTCCCAGCAGACTTGCCCCTAGCTTCTTTCTTTTTCTCTCTATTTCTATTTCAATGTGTTTCAGAAAGTTTTTGGTCTATAATTTCTTTTCTTTTTTCTTTTTTCTTTTTGATGTGCATGAGACAGGAGGTCCCATATAATGAAGGGTACAAAACACTTTTTCATAATATGCACCTCATATCACTTTAATTTCTCCACTCCTCCAACAATCTGGCCACGAGATATTTTAAAGTAACTGCAGCATCCTTTTTACAATAACTTTGTCAATTAGGTTCAACTTTATTAGGAACTAGCGGGTCACCCGACTTCGCCCAGGTGTAGTCGGGCCTGATAAAGCTAGGGAAGAGAAACAGGAGGCATGGGCCACAGAGGCTGCTTCTCACCCGTGCAAAGTTCTATTGCTGCTCGGCCCCTTATTCTATCTCTGCCGCTGCTTCCCCCTGACGGTCACCACCTCCCGATGGCCGCCACCTCCCTGTACTGCACATGCAACATGCATTCTCTTGCGCCCCTTGTGGAGTACAGTGAAGGGGTCAGCACTATCGGGACTGTGAAGGGGTCAGCACTTCGGCACTCTTTTTAGGGGACACAAACCCCCTGATGGTGTGTCTTACCCCTACAGTGTTTGTTGCTGGAGGGTAAGTTATCCATATGGCAAGTTTGGTTGAAATTGGTTTAGCCATTGAAGAGCGCATACGGCACATACATACATACACACAGAGAGACATACATACATACACACATACACACTCTCTGTTTTTTATATATAGATAAATCAGTGCCCATATCTATTACTGCTTAATGTATGCTAAAAAACTTCCACTGGTTATCTTAAGAGGTCTTTAATTTTTTCAGTTTGAATGATGGAAAACCACAATATCATTCTTTTTCAACTTAGGAGACAGAACTTTAGTCATTTTCAATTTGTTTTCATAGGACTTACTCCACAATGGTTAGCCTTCTTTTCCACAAAAGAACTTCCACCAATTTTTTTTGTTACCTACTGTTTTGCCTTTTCTCTGTTTTGGTAAGATTATTTGGGAAGCGGAATGACAACATGTCTACACAGCTGGTACAAATTATATAATTGCCATTTCTGCTTTGATGAACATGTTATTTTGATATCAGTGTGAATTTTTATAGACGTCTATGATCTAGACTAAATTCGAGTTATCAATTTGTTGCCAGCTCAATTGCCTTCTTTCCCTCAGACAATGGAAATACTTATTTTCCTTTTTTGAAAAAAAGGAAAATAAGTAAGAGACATAGTTGGCCAGCACTTGGGAATTTGGGTTCTATTTTCCAGGAGATAACCAAAAGATAGACAAAAGATTGCAGTGCAGGGTTGGTGGGATTTGAGAATGATTTCAGATCATGACCTACTGCTTTATTATTTAAAACTGGAAGTCAAATGCCCATAAATCCTGACCATATTTTAAAGTGGACTTGGTGGTATGTATCTGTTTGCATGGATAACAAATGTGAGATGTTTCTGTGAAGGAGAACTGTAGAAACCATCAAACTACCTTCTTCCATTAAAAATCTGAGAATAGAACACTGTACCTGCTGCTTGATGCTAAGGACTTGAGTTGTGGATGGAGCAAGAATTTCTGCCAATGGTAAAACAGCCCACCCACATTTCTGAATTGCTTCAGGACTGCAAATAGAAATACCACATTCTTGTCTGAACTAAATTAACTTAGCTGCCAGATAGATAATGATGTAACAAGATTGTCCGTACATGACTCGGGACTAATACAAAGAATTTCTATGTACAACTTTATATATGTATATATTTATGGAAATATATACTGTACCCTGTGTACTTTTATTTCTTCTTTTATCTTTCTTCTTTTATAACTTTGGGGGGTATTGAGTTAATTAAAAATGGGAGAAATTTATATGGAAATGTGCATATTAAAACATTGGCAATAAATATAGGAAATGTGTCGAATTTCTTTTAATTGCTTCTTGGAGGACTTTCTTGGATTAGAACACATTTCAACAAAAGCAAAAGAATTGATACTGGTAACACTAAAATGAAATGGGAAATGCAGTGGGTATTAAACTTTTCTTCAAAAATCATTTTTGTAAATTTAAGAAGAATTTGTACTGCAAAAATCTAGACAGCCACTAGTTAACAGCAAAAAATTATAATATAGTTTCCTTGCCAACTAGTGATCGTCTAGATTTGTGCAGTCCAGATCTAGTAGCACTAAATAAAATCTAGTGACATTTCCACATTCTTTTGGGAGACCACTGACCAATCAGATTTACTGGTTACAAAAAGCAAAAGAAAAGTGACACTTTATTTCTGAATCAAAAGTATTCTGATATGTTCTATAGTTGCTGTCTGTAACAAATGGTTGCCTTATTTTCCTCAGAATAGTTTACTTCTAAGTAAAACTGTTAATATTAGTTTTCTTTCTTCCACCTTTATTTATATAACTCAGGGCAGTGAATACACCTGTCTCCTATTTTCCTCACAACAAAAGTTTATTTTTTAAGTGCAGTAAGGAAACAAAATGAAAGTTATGTTCATGAAAATAATGAAAAAAGGCTAATAGATAAAGAATATCCACAAAAATGGTAAGACATTCCTGTTCTAATTTTGCCATACCTAACAGCTAATACTTTGCAAACCATATTCTTCATCCCAATCTAATAGATGAAATCTTTTTTTTCTTTAATTAAAGAAAAACTACAGTCTTTATTCTGAAAATATTCCTAGAAAGATTTAACTTAGACAATAAATCTCAGATGAGAACAAAAAATTAAGAATACTGCCTTACCATTGTGATGTTAGAGCTCTTTTCCACTTTTTGGAACACAGGCAAGGATATAAGAGGTGAAGTCATGTGTACACTAATGCAATACATCAACTACCTCTGTCCCTCCCACTCTGACGTTAACTTTTTGATTTTATGCTTAGGGAATCTCATAAAGAGAAGCATAGTTCAAAACAATATGTTTTCTGCAAATGTTTAGAAAGCTAACAATTTTGGAAAAAGCAACAGAAACATGTTTTGAAGAATAAGAAAGAAAACCTGTAAAAGGTGCCAAGTAACTAATGATCAGTTACTGTTAGGATTACAAATCTATAAACAAATCTATATGAATAATATAAATATGTGGGCAGCTTAATCATACATATCTCAAAACACTTTTTTGAAAATTTACTAGAAGTATATACAAATTCATTTTCATTTCTCCTAAACTATATTACTCAGAGGGGCATATAACATTTGAAAGATTAAACTGAATGTTTAATGCTGAGTGTTAATACTAAAAAATAATATTCAAATAAATTTAAATAAACTAAATAAATAATAAATGTTAATACTGAGTGCAGCAGATATCAGTGTTTTATTCACATTTCCATGAAAATAATAGCTGCAAGTAAATATCCAAGTGCATAGGTCTTTCACCTTACGTCTGCTAACTAGCATTATAAGAGCACATAAATCATAGTAATTCTTTGTAGCATTTATGGAAGACCAAACAATCTTTTTTTCTGAAAATTTCAGTAAAGCTCTATTCATCAGGAAACTATTGGGAATGGACTCAGTGTTGTTACCAGTAATTATTGCTCTTACATATCTGATGTTGCAATTTTACATTATCTTCAATCTCTTTCTATAATTAAAAAGATCATTTTAATCTTCTCGAAATGAGATGAAGAAATATGGTGATTTCATTATTGTTTTTGAAAAGTAACTTTCCATCTTACTAGAAGTGAGAAAGCTTACGATGAAGCTACTTTACATGATCTTGTTATTTTCCATAATATCTAAAATAAAAATAATCGTCCAAGTACCATGCAGTTTTGATGGCAGCAATAAGGATGTTTTCATCAACTGCATCAAGTCTACAGCCCCAGTTTAACTTGATAGCAATCTGCTGTCCATGTGCTAATTAACCACAGATAGGTTGGGCCAGATAGTGCCATCTGCTGAGGCCATAATATCTACCAAACACAAGCACAGGAGTGGCTGCAAGGTTAAATCAGACTGATCAGACTGCATTCCATGACTATGATTTTTTATTTTATAGGTAAATAACCCTAACCCTAATAACCAAAAGAGACAATGACGTACAGCCAAAAATGTAACTGCTAATAAAATCAGGAAAGACTATAAATAAATGTAATTAAATAAATGACATATGTAGAAATTAAAACACACCTATAAAGCACTAGCTCAATCCTTTAATATATTGTTAAATTTAAACTACAGAGGCCATCTGTTGTTCCATGTTCTCAATTTTGATACAATATATCATTTCACTACAATTATATTTATATGATATACAGATAGTCCTTGACTTACCACAGTTTGTTTACTAACTGTTCAAGGTTACAACAGCACTGAAAAATGTGACTTATGACCATTGTTCACAGTTACGACCTTTGCAGCATCCCCATGATCATATGATCAGATCCATGATGGGCAACTGGTTCCTATTTAAGACAGTTGCTGTGTCCCAAGGTCATTTGATAACCTTTTGTGACTTTCTGACAAGCAAAGTCAGTGGGGAAGCCAGATTCACTTAACAACTTGGTTACTAACTTACCAATTGCAGTGATTCACTTAAGAACTGTAGCAAGAAAGGTCGTAAAATGGGGCAAAACTCACTTAACAAATGTATCACTTAACAGAAATTTTGGGCTCAGTTGCGATCAAAAGTTGAGGACTAGCTGTACTATACTTAGATTCTGTATATTTGGTTATTAGATAAATTAGATATTTAGAAATAAGAGAAAAAGGTGAATATTCTATCAATATTAATTACAGTTTCAGATATTAATGTTACAAACATGATGACTGTTTTCAGAATAGAAGTGAAAACTGAAGCAAGAACATATATCAAAGTACTAGCCTATAACTCGGCTTTGCCTGGGTATTTATGACAATGCTGCAGCCTACAATTCCCAGCGTTCTTTGCCTGATTTGCATGCCTATTGGCTGGAAAGCCTCCAATCTGTATGCCTTGACTGGTAATCCTCTGCACATGTGCAGTAGAGGTTGGTAGTGAAATGGCAATGGGGGTATGCACTTTGACACCCTTTTTGGGAGGGAAAGACCCCCCTCCAAAGGCATTCGTGACTCCCCCAAGCTGATCTCGCAATGCCAAAGTGTGCATGTGCCAAGTTTGGGTGAGATTGGTTGCTCCGTGTAGGAGCGTATAGAGCACAAACACACACATCTCACTACACTTCTGTTTTATATACATAGATTTGTTCTATAATAAAACAGCTGGTCTTAAACTAAATTGCTAATAATTCTCCATTATGTTGTTACATGAAGTGTGTATTTCTGTGTGTGAATGGATATATATTAATAATAAAGGGATAAATGAAAACAATTTTAGTAAATTTGAATCCCTCCCTATATTAAAAGTCTTAAACATTCTTCATTTTAATAATAATTTGCACAAATTTAACATTAAGTAACTTGGAAAGTAGCTTAATTCAGCCTGATTTAAAACAGCTTAAATGGACAGTTTGAAAAAAATGTTTATGCTTGATCTTGGCTTCTTTCTCTTTTAATAACAAACATTTGATTAATTATTAAGATCTTTATCTTTTTCTTTTTTATTATATTTGGAAATGTATTATGTTTGAATCAATTTCTTAGTTTTTAAATCCCCAATGTTTATAGTATATATTATATATTATAGTATATAGTATATATTTTTTTCAACAAGTGGTTACTGATTTGTCTCCTTAAAGTAAAAAAAATCTTGTTCCCTGGCTGTTATTAGAAAGAAACGTTTTATTTCTTGTTCTATGAAGAACTAAGCGGACTGTGTAAGAAATTTATATGGTGCACACTTTAAGGAGATAGGGTAGAAAAAGCAAGAGAAAAGATTGGATACATGAAGGCTCAGCTGTTAGTGAATCCTCATTCTGAAATAGTCATACATGCACTGTTTAGATTAAGCTAAGTGCAATATGTTACAATTAATATGTATTAACTTCTTTGCTTTCATGTATAAACACATTACACTACTCTATTTCTGAAAGACTATCCCCTATTTATCTATTCTGGCTGGGAGAAGTTCTCTAATTCTCTTTCTAATTTCTTAGGAAGAAAGAGATTCTTCCTAAGGCCTTATTGTAATTTATTAGAAACTAGCTGATAACCCAGCGTTGCCAGGTATTTATTTATCCCAATCCTGTATTAGACAGGAATGGCTATGTCATGTGGCAATGTAAGTGCAGAATGGCCTGTCCTTCCTCCTTCCATTAATGTCTCTTGGCAAGAGCAGCTTCTCCTTAAGCCCTGATTTTGGCAACAACTGAATTAGTTAAAAATGTTTTCCCTGTGCCCCCAGAAGTGTCAAGAAATGTTGTCTTGTATGTGATCTGCATGACATACATCATGTCGGTCTTGTAGTGGTGGAGGCAGGGCTCATTACCAAAACCCCCTTGTGGAGTACTGTGAAGCTGTTACCATGGCAACTCCATTTCACTGTAGGCTGTATTTTCATGGCCCCACCCCCAAGGGGTCAGAACACATACTCCCACAGTATTTGTTTCCAGAAAGAAAGTCATCTGTGTACCAAGTTTGGTTGAAATTGTTTGAGCCATTCCAGATTTATGCTGGAGCGCGTGCACACACACACACACACACACACACACACACACACACACACACATTTTTATATGGTATATATAGATAGAAGATACATAGATATAGATTTACTCTTACCAAGAATCACAGTGTCAGCCTTACCAGTTAATTGTCTCTTGCAGTGCAATCTTGCCATTATCTGAACTGGATTTACAACATTCAGAACTTGTAATACCACTGTAAAATATTGATTTATTGCTTAAGAAACCAAAAAACCACTTTTTTTTTCAACCAAAAAGGTTGAATGATATAATTAGTTATTTAAAATACTTTATATGTATTTACTCAGAAATTATCTTGAATTTACAAGGATTTTCTGCTAAGAAAATGACTTCCCAATCTTAATCTACAAATGCTGTATGTAAATTAATGTATGGAGATACACCACACACACAGTGTAAGAAGAGAGGGAAAGGTTTATGTAGATGACCTGGCACCAGAAGAAAGTTTCAATACTCAACCCTCAGCAGATATGGAATAGTTAATCAGGATTGCCTCTATCCCAAACTCTGCAACAATTTCAATTAAAAGAGAAATAGCATGTTCAATATTTTATGCATTTTGCAGTTTACACTGCACATCAATTCTGAAAATCTCATCCAAGTTTAATTTTAGATTGTTATTACCTTATTCCCATATAAAAACAGGAAATTCTCTGATAGAAAACTATAAACTGAATTTACTGTAAATTTTGGACCATAAGACTCACTTTTTTCTGCCCAAAAGTGGGGGAGAAATGAGGGTGCGTCTTATGGTCTAAATGCTGTCCAGTGCATGCATGAGCAGGGGCAAGCACTCTCAGAACAATGGAGCTAAATATTTTAGCATCTGGTACTATTTGGTTCAGAATATTTTTTTTCTTGTTTTCCTGCTTTAAAAACTGGGTGCGTCGTATGGTCAGGTGCGTCTTACAGTCTGAAAAATACGGTAAATATCAGTACAAAAATTGGTTGCCATACTATATGTAGTAAAGAAGTAGCTAGCATCTGAGGAATTTCAATATATAACTTGCTTGCTTTCAGATCTAATTTAAAAGGCATCCTAGTTTTATAATATAGTAATTGTATTGACAAGCTATTAAAATATGCTGATGCTATAGCAATTCTTCATACTCAGAACTTTCCCCCCCAAAAGAATTGTGGGCCTTCTCTTACTGGAATGAATGAATGGAAATGGGCAACCACATTGACAGAAAGTTGACAACTTAGTGTGTTGATCAGAGGTGGTATTCAGCCAGTTCTGACAGGTTCCGGAGAACCGGTAGTGATAATTTTGACTGATTTGGAGAACCACCTCTGACTGGCTGACACTGGCAAATACCACCTCTGACTGGCTGACAGCATAGCCACACCCACTAAGCCACGCCCACAGAACTGGTAGTAAAAAAAATTGAATCCCTCTACTGGTGTTGATGGATAGGAAGTAAAAAAAGGGGAATAGCTATAAGATTGTGCATTGTTCAAAATAGTTTTTGTTGTTTTCTCAGATTAATCCTGTCCCCATCTCCTTTTATACAACGGGCTATTTTTATTATTATTAAAAAAAATTTCTGACAAGTATCAGAATGACTTGGAGATTGGGACACATCACTGTTATCAATATGGTTCGGAAGTATAACTTTTGAAATTCTTGAATTTTAAGAAAGCCAACAAAAGGCGGTTAATGGCTTGTTCCATTTTAACGAAAAGATTTCTGTGAGGTTTGGAATAGATTACCTATCTTTACCTCTAACCCTAACAAAAATTACAGTAACACACTGCCAGTCTGGGCTGATCTGAGTGAAACTGAGTGATAATTCTAACTAGGACTTGACAGAGAACCACATGGGAATTCCAGCTATATTAGGAATTTAAAATATTACATTATAAATATTATAATAAAATGCTGTATTAAATTAGGAGGTAAAAAATAAACTAAGAAGCTAAGAAAAAAGTGTTTTGTCAAATTATTACCATGTACTCAAATACTGGAATACGTTGCCATGTGTTCCAGTATTTGAGAGATTGCCACAAAAAGGAGGGGATAAATCTATTTACCAAAGCACCTGTAGGCAGGACAAGAAAGAACGGATGGAAACTAATCAAGGAGAGAAGCAACCTAAAACTGAGGAGAAACTTCCTAACAGTGAAGACAATCAACCAGTGGAACAGCTTGCCTTCAGAAGTTGTAGGTGCTTCATCACTGGAAGTTTTTAAGAAGAGACTGGACAGTCACCTGTCTGAAATGGTATAGGTCTTCTGCTTGAGTAGGAGTTAGACTAAAAGACCTCCAAGGTCCCTTCCAGCTCTGTTCCGATTGATTGATTGATTGATTGATTGATTGATTGATTGAATGAATACGGTAAGTCCCTCTGTCTCTCTTACTGTAGGTCCCTCTGTCTCTCTTACTGTAATGCTGCACAGAAAATTGCTTGAATGGAAATACTGAGTAGAGTTAGTTCTTTATATAAAGGGTCTACTAAATCTACATATGCCAAGGGGGTGGGAAGAATTCATCCACCTACCCACCCATCTATCCATCCATCCATCCATCTTCCATCATCCATTCATCTTTTCCAAGAAATGCTTTTCCAGACCTGGCAGAGAACAACAGACCAACCGACCAATAGTGAGTGCTTCTGGGAGCTGTTATGCCATACTTTCTGGAATGTCACATCCTCGCCCCTGAAATTTGATAGGGATTCAAATATTAATGCTCAATTTGGTAGGTATGTCTATAGG
>JANHFR010006499.1:32920-45803 GCA_032468015.1 Mimophis mahfalensis | reverse complement strand
GGGGCTTGTCATTAATTTAATTTAATTTTAATTGTATATATTGTTTGTTTTAATTGCCCTGTTCACCGCCCTGAGTCTTTCGGGAGAAGGGCGGTATACAAATTTAATAAATAAATAAATAAATAAATAAATAAATAAATAAATAATCTTTATCTTCTTGCATCTCCCTTTGATTTTTCTCTTCCACTGTTTCTTCTAATTTCTCACCTATTTCCTGAAAATCTTGTTCCTCTTCTTCCCCCAATTGTTGCGGGCCTTCTACATATGTTTCTTTATCTTTAAACACTCCCCTTGTCTCATTATTGTCCTTCAGAGTTTCATGCATATTTTTAAGTATCAAAAGTATTTCCTCGTATACCTCTATTGTCCCCCAGTAATCCATTTTAGTTACAATTCAGTAAAAGTTACTCAATATACCTCTATAATTCCTATGACTCAATATTTGAGCACCCCTACTAAGCTAGTTATTAGCAAAACTTAATCACTCTAAAGGTAAAGGTAAATGTTGCCCTCGCACATATGTGCTAGTTGTTCCCGACTCTAGGGGGCGATCTTAGCCACTGAGCCACTGCATCCCTTTAATCACTCTAGTTATCTCCAAATTCTGGGTTTATACTATATTATAATATTTTATAGTCTTCTCATTTTCCAATTATTTATCTTCCCAATTGTCCAAATTTTAAAATCTTATTTAATTTCCTTTCTTTTCTCTTTTCTTCTCTTCCCTTTCTTCTGTCTCTTTTCTTCTGTAACCTTGTGTGCTGTTTTGTTAGCTAATATTAATAGTTCAAGTCCAAATTATCCACTTTGTTTTCTCCAATATTTCAAATCCTCAGTCCAATAATTTATCTTTAAAATCTTCAAAAAGGAGGTAAAGCTCACTTAGTAATTCCAAATATCCAAATCACCAATCATCATCATCAATCTAAAATAGAGTCAAGGTCAAACCACTTTCCCATTTTGTTTACTTTCTGATATTAATTATATTAAATGCCCCTTCACTTTTACTAGCCTCACTCTGTGGTGTTCTTCTTCCAGCAGATGGCGCTCCTCCCAAGTTAAATAGTATGTCAAAAACAGCTGATTTTCCGATAAATCCAGGGGTGGTGGTGTTTGAAGATAGAAATATAAAAAAGTTCCTCCCAAAAATTGCTTTTCAAGTTGTGCAGCTATTTCCAGATTTTCTAAATTTTAAAGCTTTTAAGCATTCTTTCACCTCTTAAATAGCATTGGCTCCAACCTTTCAGAAGTAATTATATCACCACTAGTTTAAAAGTAGTCATGAACCTCTCTTCCCCTGAATATTCTTTGGGGTTAAAATTTAAATAAAAGGATTCTTCTCACCCAATTCACATACTGTTCACCAAAAACTGCTCCTGCACTGTGCTTAGGTGGTCATCATTTCTCCCAGCTTCATGGCAGCCATTTTAGACTGTCTCTTCTCCTCACATAGAGAGAAAAAAGCTCCGGGGTTCAACAGGAGATTACAATCTCTCCTGTTTCCTCAGCATGCCCCTTCTTAGCTTCACCGCCCCTTCAGGATGGCCTTGGCTCCTTTCGGAGCCCAAAAACAGGGAGAAAGCCAGCATAGGAATGGAGGAGAAAGTACTCTAATGCCTGGTGTCACTGGAAGGCTCCACCCCCTTCCTAACCAGAGATTAATCTGATGCACTTCAGTAACTATTGAGGATTCAGGATACATTATCAGCTTTCTAACACTAGATCCTTTTATAAGTATGGTAACGTTAAGCTTAACCACAATTCATAGTGGAAGCATGGTTAACTTTATATATGAGATTTATACCCCTCAAGAATAGACTCTAAGCAGTTTATATATAATACTAATAAAATAATATTAACAGTAAAAAAAGGCATTAAGTACAAAAATTACATTAGATAATTAAATAAGATTGGTACCAATGATTTACAGTAGGGATGTACAACCTACTCATTGGTTGAAATCATGGTTTCAGTCACCATGATGAAATGCACATCATGATGTCATACTGCAAATCCCACCCCTTACATAAATGTTCACAATATGATGCTACAAGTATTAAAAAAAACCAGACTTGGTCCTATAATGTTGTCATGCACATCTCATCCCTTCTTTGCACCATTACTTCCATGGTTGGAATATGGAGTCCAATAAGTTTTACTTGCCATAGACTGGCAAAGGAGAAAGAGGAAAAAGCCTTTCTGGCTTTTGTATTTTGCAGCATGTAGGAGGAATATAGCAGGGGGAGATAGACATTAGAGTTTCCATTTAGTTGTACTTTAATGTATGCATCAATTAAATTTTAAGAACTTGTAATGGAATTTGCATTATGCAACTAGCCCTGTTAGTCAATAATACAATGGCTGTCTGAAATATTGCAATTTTCTCCAACAAAGAAGTTGACTGCAATTATACACCATGTCTGTATGATATAGACTCAGGGTGGCTTACAACCTAATGCAACTTAATACATAGCAATAGCGTTCATTCTTATGTATATACCTGCTTATTGGGGCATTCCCCCCCACCCCAAGTGGTGTTTTACAAAGTCAGCTTATTGCCCCCAACAATCTGGGTCCTCAGTTTACCTACCTCGGAAGTATGGAAGGCTGAGTCAACCTTAAGCCTGGTAAACTCGTCTTAATTGCAGGCAGCTGACAGATAAGTGCTACATAACAGCACTTAATCTGCTGCACCACCGAGGCAATATGTAAGCTGATCACTGTGGATTATTCAACAAATCATGGTTAAGGTAGTAAACGTTTCTAGCCAGTGATTACAGTTTTAAAAAAATAAGTCAGCCACCAAAATCCAGATGGCATTAGCAGTGACATGCAGTAAATTGAGGAGGAGGGAAGGATCAATATTTTTGGTATTTTTATTTGGGATATATATGGGGTATTATTTTAAGCAAGTGTAATTGTTAGTCTATGGAGACATCTATTTGCTGTCTTATTTTTTAAACCTGGAAAAATAAGTGCCTTCCTGGAACATTTTGCTTAACAAATTGTCAAACTGTTCCTCAAATGAAGTTTTCCTTAAATGTTTTGAATTTGCAGTACTTTTTATCATATGAGAAAAATTACAGAAATGATAGAAATACTATGACACCTAGTGGTGTTAAGATAAGTTTGCAAGAGCATACTGTATGGTACCCATGGGACAACTACTGCAAAATTCTGTATGAATAAACTTACAGTATGGAAGTAATATCTTTTTTTTTAAATTACTCCCTTACTTAATCCAACCACCTTTTTTTGTACTGAAGTGCAATAAATACAGTTCAGTTTTACTCAAAATAATGTAATTATTTAGAACTTATTTGCACATTGTATGAATTACAATATAATAATGGAATTTCAATTGCAGTCTGATTCTTGAAATAACATTAAGACAGAAAAATAGAAACCACTGATATACTATTTGGCCAGATTCATTCATTTCACTAAGCTATATTGGCTGAATTAGCATACGGTGCTAAACTACTGATTGGTTTAAAACTGCAAATAGTTCAATTAACAGAAGTTGCTTAGCTACATGAAACCACACTCTGACCTATAACTTTTTCTTATTTTTTTTAAACGTATTTAGTTTTTAAGTTTAACTTGGGGGGGGAACAGTCAGTTTCAAAGAAAGCATCAGGCTGCAGCCATTATTTTTATCTTTTATGAATATTCAAGTTTTGTGGAGTGAGGGTGAGAGGGCACAGAAGCATTTTTGGAAAGAAGGACTATGGTATTTTGCTTCCAGCATGCTAGAATCCCTTTTAAAACAAATACTAAAGAATAAACTACCTGTCCAATGACCTCCTCTGACTAGGAATCTCAGCTTTGTGTTACAGAAAAACAGCTGTGTGTTATAATTCATTTTATTCTAGCAGTCAGGTCCTCCTCTTAAAGAGGTTGTAGTTCTCTACCATTACCACACTGTTTTATTTTACAGTAAACTGCAAGATTTATCATGCTTATTTTTTGTCTCCATTTAGATAATGTTGAATTTTAAGATTTTAAAACCTATTCACTCAAATACAAAACTTTCATTAGTGGAAGCAATGGCTAAAGACAGCTCCTTTAAGGCAGCTTTTTGTTCAGTTGCTAAGTCAAATCTGACTCTTCATAACCTCATAGACCAAAGCATGGCAGCCCCAGCCCCACCCCCTCCACTGTCTCCCATCGTTTGTCCAAACTCACCTTACATTGTATTAATAATATTATCTAACCATTTCATTCTCTGCACTCCCCTTTTCCTTTTGCCGCCAGTCTTTCCAAATATCAGGTTCTTTTCCAATGAATCCTCTTTTCATTTGGGGGTCAAAATATTTGAGAAGGAAGCTTTAGGGAGGATTTTTCTCTTTCTAACTACAATTACATCAAATGACATCAAACAATGACTTGCGGGAGCACCTTCGCATCAGCCCCCCATCGCCCAGTTCGCGCTCACAGAGTCGGTCTCCAGGTGCCGTCGGCCAGACAATGCTGGCTGGCGACACCCAGGGGGAGGGCCTTCTCTGTGGGTGCCCCAACCCTCTGGAATCAGATGCCCCTTGAGCTTTGGACGGCTCCTGATCTCCACTCCTTCCGGCGTGACCTGAAAACATGGCTTTTTGGGATGGCAGGCCTGGACTGAGCAGGAGGCTTGGTTTGATTTTAATGGGGGCGGGGGGGTCTGTCTTGTCTTGTTTATTGAACTGCAAATTTAATTTAATCGCTTTTTAATGTTTGTATTATTTGTTTTTTATTGTTCACTGCCTTGAGTCCCTTGGGAGAAGGGTGGTATACAAGTTCAATAAACTAAACTAAACTAAACTAAACTAAACTAAACTAAACTAAACAACAAAAGGTACATTGAGATATCAGTGATAAACACCTTGTTTTTGTACTTGCATCCTGACATCAAATACGGCTATTGCTAAGCACATGGATTGGTGCTTAACAGATTGTAAGCCACCCTGAGTCTCCGGAGAAGGGCGGCATATAAATGGGATTTTTTAAAAAAAATACAAGTTAAGTATTCATTTATTTATTTGTAAAAATTCTAGGCCACCCAACTCCCAACTGACTTTGGGCAGCTTACAACATTCAAAAACATACAGGAATAAAACAACTCTAATAATAAAAACATTTAAAAACACTCCCCTTAGGTAGAATCGTTAACCCCAAGCCTCCAGGCATAGCCAGGTCTTGACAGCTCAGTGGAAAGTCAACAGGGTGGGAATGATCTGGATCCCCAGGGTCAGCTGATTCGCAGCCACAGAGAAGTCTCTCCCCCGTGGGCCCACTAGCCAACATTGTTTGGCTGACGGGACCTGTAGGAGGCCAACTCTGTGGGATCCGTTGGGGGCGCTGGGAGTGGTAGACGGTGGTTGGTAATAAAAGATGGTCTCGAAAGTAACCTGGAAAGTAAGAGTTTGCATTGTGATAAAACAGATGTATAGACTTATTTCCTGGAATGTGCAAAGAATCCATGTGAAAATTTAATTGCCAGACCTTTTGTATATTTAAGAACGGGATTTTCATAGATGATTTTATGTTTGACTTCCCAGTGGGAATTCTTCCTGATTTATCATCTGAAGGTCTATCCTCTGCCATAATGGATTGTATTATACTTTATATTACATACATTTTCCTTTTTAGTTGTTCAACTTGTCTGCTATTGTACAGGATTCTGCCTTATTTATTACACTGGAAACCAGTTTGTCTAGTTTTTAGTTATGTTGAGTTTCACCCAAGCTTGTCATTCTCACAGAACCCCACCTTGAATGTTTAATTATATATATATGTTCAAAGCAATGCAAATATATTTCCTTTGGAATTGCACATAGGTAAAACTATCTGGTTGTTTCAAAACTGATTGAAGTTGCAACTCACCCAATAGTCTTTTTATAGTTACAGTTCATTAAATGTGCTTTCTTTACTTTTCTCTTACCTGTGGCTATTACATTTTTCAACAACATTAAAATACATATACAAATATATATACAGCAAGCTAAGCCACAGCTTATTTAATCATGGCTTGATGACTGAAATAAATTTGCAAGGTTCTGTCACTAAATTATACAGTATGGTTTACAAATCATTAAGGCTGGATTCATACAACATACTAAATTGGTAGGAATTATTCCCATTTAGATCTTAACTCCTTTTTCCCCCGGGCCTTCCATTTTAGGAAGTTTGTGGGTCTTATATTTAGCTGTCATTACATTTTAAACAAGATAAGCCTCCTGGAGATAATAAATCATTTCGATGAAAACACGTAGAATAGCCTCATCCACCTTCCTAATAAATTGCTTTGTTATTTTCTTTGATCGTATAGCGAACGATCACCTTAACAGGATTTTTAAAATTTCCCTCTAGCCAAATTAACACACTTTATTTTTCCTGGTTCTATAGAAGAGGCTGCAGTTCAAACTGCTACATTACTGTTTCTCAACTTTGAGCAGCTCAGTAAAGGGGAATTCTGTGAGTTGAAGACTACACACCGTAAAGCTGCCAAGGTTGAGAAACACTGCTCTACACCGCCTGCAAATTTGCTGAACTTCAACTTCCAGCAGTCCCGGCTCCCATGGCTGCTTGCAAAAAGGTTGGGAGGCTAAATTCCTCGACTGTCTCGCGCGCCGTAGAATCATTCCCCAAGCCACCCGTAAAAATAAATCTGGGGGATATACTGCCCCCTGGAGGGCAGCCTCAGCAAAGCCGAACTCAGCTCGCCGGGATCGTCCTGTTTCTGTAGTCTCTATGATTATCCAGCACTTCCGGGTTGCAACAGAAACCAAAACAATAGCACAGCCGAGCTTGTGTCTCATCTGAGAGGTTTGGAAGACTCCAGCCGAGACACGTGATCCCCCTCGGTGTCTTTAAGAAGGAAGACCTCTTGGGTGGGTGGGGCGAGTGGAGTATGCGCGTTGTGGAGAGGTGCGAGTAAGAGGGTGGCAAGCGGAAGGGCGGAGAGGCGCCGGAGCGGGGGGGTGGGGGGCGCGCGCGGCTGGAGACGGAAACGGACTGGCAGGTAACGGTTGCGTTGCCTCTTCCCACTCTTGGTCTCGGGGCGTCCGCGCTCTTCTCTCAGTCGCCCCCTCCGCGAGGCGGAGAGTTCTGGTCTTCCTTTTCCTCGCGCCCCTTTCCTCCTCCTCCTCCTCCTCCTCCTCCTCCTCCTCCGCGGGGCTTTCCCTGCGGCGCTGCAGGTTGAGCTTGTACAAGGAGAGGAATTGCATCCGCGGCTCCCTTGCCCCCAGCATTATCCCCACGGCAGACGAAGGTCGTGCCGAAGAGCCGTCCCCCGCCCCGAATTAACTGGGGAAACCCCGGAGTGGGTTTCCAAAGAGGGAACAGCTCCGTTGCCTCAAGAGATTGCATGCGGCTTAGCCTGTGCATAGCGTCTCCCCAGTAGTGTTCGTTGGACATCTGGGGAATTCACCGGTACTAACTTTAAATCCCAACTAGCGTGGTTACTTGGTGAGTCCCGTAGTTATGAGATCCAAACTGTTGGGGATTGCCAGGTAGCCTCTCCCCCAGTCCTAAATCAGCTTGATTGTTTGCCAGAATATAAATCGCCCATGCCATCCTCCAGGTGATTTGGACAAGTTCCCAGCATTCACCTATAGAGTTTCCTGTGGGCAGGAAACTCGGTGGTATAGGCAGTCCTCGACTTACACAACTGAGCCCAAACTTTACTTTGTTAAGTGAGATGTTTGTTTAAATGAGTTTTTCTCTATTTTATGACCTTTCTTGCCACAGTTATTAGTCACCGCAGTTGATAAGTTAGTAACCTAGTTGTTAAATGAATCTGGCTTCCCCGTTGACTTTGCTTATTAAAAGGTTTGCAAAGGCTGATCGCATGACCCCGGGACACAGCAATGGTCATGAGGATAAACCAGTTGCCAGGCATCTAAATGTTGATCACATGATCATGGGGATGCTGCAAAGGTGGTAACTGAAAAATCATAATTTTTTTCCAGTGCCATTGTAACTTTGTTCAGTGCCATTGTAACTTTGTATACCTAGGATAAAGGTAAAGGCAAAGGTTCCCCTCGCACATATGTGCTAGTCGTTCAGTCATTAAATGAATTGTTGTAAATCGAAGACTACTTGCACAAGTCCATAGCCAGAGTGCTTGAGTTGGGGAAAGCTAATGCAGATGTTCCGGGGCTGAAAGTGCTTAAGTTGTTAATTGTGAAGTCATGTCCAACCATCACAACCCCATGAATAATGTTCCTCGAGGCATTCCTGTCCTCTACCATCCCCCAGAGTCCATCTACGCACCGACTGCTTCAGTGACTCCATCCAGCCACCTCATTCTCAGTCGTCCCCTTCTTTTGCGTTCAATCTGTCCCAGTATTATGCTCTTGCTTAAGTTAGGCTTGTTTAATGTCTGCTAATCAGTTTGTGGATCCCGCTACTGAGATTTGGAGGTATATTTTATGAACTTCAACATACTTTGGAGAGTTGAGCTTGAGAAAGAAACTTTTCAGATGCTTTTTGTTCTCAGTTCCCCTGTTAATCTCTCCCCAAAACAAAGAAAAGAGTTGAAACTTTGTCCTGTTTCCAGAATCACAGTGCCACTGAATGACTTGTGTTATTGTTGCTGTTAGTTGCAGTGTCATGCCTGACCCATCGTGACCCCATGTACATTGTTCCTCCAGGCCTTCCTGTCCTCTACCATCCCCCGGAGTCCATTTAAGCTCACACCAACTGCTTCAGTGACTTTATCCAGCCACCTCATTCTCTGTCATCCCATTCTTCTTTTACCCTCAATTTTTCCCAGCATTAGGCTCTTCTCCAGTGAGTCTTTTCTTCTCATTTAGTGGCCAAAGTATTTAAGTTTCATTTTTCAAGATCTGGCCTTCTAAAGAGCAGTCAGGGTTGATTTCCTCTTGGAGGAAGAACGACTTGTAGATGCCTCCAGAAAGTCTAGAACAGTGATAGCACTAGCCATTAGAGGTATATATGGCTTTACAGTGCTTTACAGCCCTCTCTAGGCAGTTTACAGTCAGCATATTGCTCTAACAATCTGGGTCTTCATTTTACCGACCTCTGAAGGATGGAAGGCTGAGTCAATCTTGAGCTGGTCAGGATTGAACTCCTGGCAGAGTTGAATTAGCCTGCAATACTGCATTCTAACCACTGTGCCACCACTGATTGATTGATTGGCAAAAGGTTTGATAAGAAAAGATAAAATAGCCTTTATTGACACTTTTTCCTGCGAACACACTAGCACACATTGAAAATGAAATTCTGATGCCCACTCCCAAAAAAATGTGTGTATGTGTATGAGATGGCAAATCTTTTGGACTCAGCATATCAGAAATCCAGAAAATGGCTAAATTGACACTGCTGGCATGTCCCCACCTCCTTAAACAAATTCTACCCTAGTGCCACTATTGCCATTCAAAAAGGCTAATTCACTGCCAGGAGTTAGATTCTGATTGGCTTAAGTTGACTTGGCCTTCTATCCTGAGATTGGTAAAATGAGGATATTTTTTAGAGAAATGTAAATAAGGCCCTCATATTAGATAGTTATAGATTTGCGTTAAAGTTAAAGCATACTGTCATTTTTGTTTATTTGTTTGATGGTGTACTGAGAAGTGAGAATGGATTTGGTAAGCTGCTCATTGCTTAAAGCAAATATATTTCTTTAGCTTCAAATCTGTTGTGATTTTCATGTAGATACTTTTCCTATAAAGTTGTTCCTGTCTTCCCTTCTAGTTGCACCCATACTGAAATAGCTTTTTGTCTTCAAAGCTTCCATTTGCTGAGATAGAAAAAGAGGTTAGAAGATAGAAAAAGGTTAGAAGAAATCTCATCACAATAGTATTTAGGCTACATTTGATTTATTATACAAGTTTATTACCAGTGTTTGTAATTAAAGAAATTCAGAGCATAGGTTAACAATTCATAAAAGTATCGTCACACATTACGAAGCTATGTAATGTGAAGATATTTAAGACTTCTTTCAACTAACCATAATTTGAACATTCAAGAAGAAAAAGAAAATCTTTGTGTTATGTAAATATACTAAAGGGGTAATATGATTCAGATAATATCCTTCAGAGGTCGGGTTTAAAAGCTGAGTCTTTGTTTTGTGTTTGTAGTGGGTTATCTAAGGAATAATTTAGCCTAGATGTGTTTCTGCACTTCCTGGAAGAATGACAGATGACAAAGATGTACTCAGAGATGTGTGGTTTGGAAGAATACCAACCTGTTTTATGTTATATCAAGATGAGAGTACCGAAAGAGAAGCCGAACCGTACTATGTAAGTCTTTAACTCCATGAAAGACCTATAGTTGAAGACTATTGTGACTCGGTTTGCACATCATACGAAGTCATATTGTGGTTTAGTTTTGGCTTAGTGTGATGTATCAACCCAGAGAATTGTTCATTAATTTATGGTTCAGTAAACCATAACCGAGGATGTATGAATCCAGTCTTGCATATTTGACTATAACAAATGATTAATGTTTTGTTGGATAAATCTCTTATATCAATAAACATAGTTGGATTTCTATTTAATCTCAGCATTATTATCAAGTTTGATAATAGAATTTCATGTTGTTACAGGACTGATTCTGCTATTCTATCTGGCATGTTATCCCATGTTTCTAATATATGTTCAATTTTTTTAAATATATGTTTAAACATATGGCCAGTTGTTCAATCTCTCTGGAATTCTATTAACTAGACTTTATCAAATGGGAAACAGTAAAGTATGTTAAGCAACAAAAAAGGTTTATCTTTGGTAATTTACATTTAACAAAAATCCATGCTATGTAAGACAGTCTTCGATTGATTTAGGTTTCTGACTTCCCAAGAACCATTCACTTACTCTCTTACCTGATGAAGAGTTTTGAAAAACCAAACCACAGGCACACCATTTTGTAAATTTTGAATTGGCCTGATAGTTATTTTCTCTTCATTCTGTTCTCTTAGTCTTTTCTTTTTTGAGATAGACGTAAGATAATATGGGACAATTTGTTTTTTATTTTACTTACAAGCATTCATTCATTAATGAAATGCAAATTAACTAATTTTTACTGATGTCTTACAACTCATGATTACTGTAACTTCTTCCTGTATGTCCAAATTCCATTCGTAATATAAATACACTTCTTATGAAGTTTTTATTCTGTCTATGAAGGTTTGCCTGAATGTGTAACTAGTGTTCAAATAATTGTGGATTGTATCTTTAACTTTTATAGCCACAATTTTCAACCTAATTGCTTGAATGTCAGTCCCTTAAAACTTAATAAAGCTCACTTCTGTGGTTCCAGGGTGTTATTGTGCAGTATGTTTTTTTTAAATCACATAACATACACTGAAATCTTTATATGTTTAATTCTCATCTGTCAGATGTCCCGGATTGCCCGGGAAATTCCCGTTTTTCCCCTCTGTCCCGCTGTCCCGTGTTTTCTTAAAATTTCCCATAAAAAATCCGTTGCAGCTCTGCCACTTAAAGGCAGCGCTGCAAGAAGCTTATCCAAGCTTCTTGGATAAGAAGCAAAACTTCTTCAAAGAAAAACCAGAAAGTCCTGTTGCTTCTTGAAAAACCACCTTTGGAACAATAAGGCATTATTATTGTCAGAGCTGAAGAGCTAAAGAAGCTTCTTGAATAAGAAGCGAAAAATCTTCACAGAAAAAGCAGAAAGTCCTGTTGCTTCCTGAAAAACCAGCTTTAGGACAACCATGATATGGATGACTGAGGATCTCCATAGAGTAGACAATAATGCCTTATTGTTTTAAGAAGATCTTATAATGGTAGAATAGGAAATATTCCTCCATCTTTCTCTTTCCTTCTATGGCAATCCCATGTAGTGCATATATATATATATATAATAGGATATATTTTAGTTTAAATTACAACTCTTGAATTAAATCCATACATTCTGTTTGAAATCAGTTCACAAAATGTGCAAAATCCATTTTTCAAACTTTGTTTTTCAGCTGCTTTTACCTAGGATAAGCTATCTGACCCTTGTAACTGACAAAGTGAAAAAGCATTTTCAAAAGGTTATGAGACGAGAGGACATCGGAGAAATATGGTTTGAAAATGAAGGTACCCCTTTGAAATGGTGAGTTAAATTTTTGAATGCATATTTTCTATAAGTTAGCAATGGAATGAAAAATTCCTAGTAATGCTTTATAAACTTAGATTTCCTGGAGGCCATATTTAACAACTTCACAATCAAATAAAAGGTTGTCTCAAACTTTCCTAAAACAAACAAACAAACAAAAAACCTTGTTAAGCACAGTTGATATGCCAAAGAAATCTTCTTTTCTTGAGGCATGTTCTTAAAAGGTTGCATATATCTTAGACATGAGCTAATTCTTTCTGTTAAATAAATTTATATTTATGAATTTAAAGTTTTAACGTTTGTCCATTATGTAAGAGTAAAGTTATGTCTTATGCAGAGGTAATTCTTCCATTGCTTAATTCAGGAGTGATTGATGAGATTATTTGCATCAGTCTTTCTTTTATTTTGACACATATGGAACCTGCTTGAAGAAGCTGTACTGATGGTGATTTCTAGTTAAATGAATGTTTGCTTGTTTCAAATTTTGGTTATGCTATCTTAGATATGAATCCTGGGTGGTAAACCACTGTCACAGATTAAAGAAGAAAATGCCTATCAGTATTTCTTCTGCTACTTCATATCTATATTTTCTAGGATATAAATAACTGTAACCATATCCATAACTGAGTAGTAATGATTGTGGTTAAGCAAGAATCTTCACTAATCTCAATTAGAATTTGAAAAGAGCTTGGACTTGTCTAGTTTTAAGCATATTTAAATATGGCACTTAATTATTAATATACCAAGTAATTAGCATTTTAGCAAGGAAGAGGTGGGGCAGAACAGAAATCATGTTCCTATAGTCTCTTCCTGTCATAAA
>JANHFR010006499.1:6693-17270 GCA_032468015.1 Mimophis mahfalensis | reverse complement strand
ATCCACTGGAGAAGGAAATGGCAACCCACTCCAGTATCTTTGCCATGAAAACCCCATGAACAGTACTAAAAGGCAAATACATCTTAATACATCTTTAACCTTATTACATCCTGTAAAATAGTAACTTACATAGTTAATATTGCATAGACCTGTTTTTTAGGGAATTGATATTCATTTGAAAAGTTTGGAATCAGATTTAAACCAAAGTTCAGCAGTGCTAAAAAGCTGCTATTTGATATTTTATTTATTTAGAAGCAACACGATAGTGTACATAATCTGATATTTTTGTACACTAAGGAAGTAATGTAGGAAATTTAAAGATCTTCAGTTTTTATATAGCTAAAAAACTGACATGTGGAAATCATAAGGGGTATTGTGTGGGTTTAACATTTAAGGCAATTTGCTGTGGTTTAAATATAATTAGGAAATCCATTCTTTTATGTAGATGTAAAGACTAGTAAATCTGTTGGCTTTAATTTCTTAAGAATTACAATTTGTGGTTTATGTTTTTTTATGTTATGATTACATCCTGTATAAATTGTTTGATTTATACATATTGCTTAAAAGATAGTTAGCCAGTGTTCTTAGGAAGAAGACAGTAGTATTTAGTCAGCTTACCTATGGAAGAGGTTACTATGTAATGGTACATGTGACTGAAAAAACATTCGGATTTTTTTTTTTAATCTGTATGTGGCTGAAGTCTGAGCTTTATCTCTTTAATACTAGCTTTCAAAATAGATCAAAGTTCTTCTAAGGAGGTTTCAAAATGAAACAAACTATTAAAATTCAAATAAAGCTCAGTTCCCAGACTAAATTTGTCAAACTATTTTTATTTGATGTTCCAACTTTCCATTTTCAGAGCTATGGGTCAAAAATAATACATATGTGACACCTAAAATAATTATCAAGCAACTCAAAAGATATGGACAAGTGCCCCAACTCCTTAAGAATAAAATTCTAGTAGCAACTACAAGGGAGGCTTTCCACTGGTGATGTGTTTCAGCTAAGAGTTAAATTTTTTACATGATCTGAAGAGCTGAATTGATATAGATCATTCATTTTAAACAATGATCTAATTTGGAACCACTGTAGAATTATCTAGTGTAATTTGATAAATCAATGTATTGCACATTTTTATTCAGATAGTTTCACAGCACTGCATTTGAATCAAAGCTTCAAACAATTGTGGTTTTGTTTTTGTTTTTTAGTCAGATCACCTTAGGGTCCTGTCACTGATCAGATGTACCCATATTGTCTATATGGTCCATTAGGTCAACAGATTTCAAACATAGTCTTTTGTGGAGAGGGTTTTGTTCTTGTTGTTTCCTTAGTCCCCTGTGGCTACTTGAGACCTCAGAATTCAGTCAGAAATGTCCCGCTATAAATAATCAGGCCTTATATCACTTAATGGCTTTAAAGGTTAAAGGGGAACCTTGAAATTGCATTTAAAAAAATGGTACAGATCTTTCAACCTAGGCATAATGCAATTACTGTATCATGAGCCAGTCAGAAGTGTAGTTATTCTATAATTATCAAAAATTTCAGAATGCTCTTCAAATATATTTTTACATCAAGTTTGTTGATTTTTAATTATTATGTAATTAAGACATGGGTAACTATTGCCAAATTCAATATTTTGTGATATGCAGTTGCTAGATTACTTCAGGACTGGAATTAAATTAATGTTGGAAAATATCTTAAAACTCAGTCTTCTGTATCTCTCTTTCCCATCCCCCTTTCCAACTGTTAAATGAAAAATATTTTATGTTTAAAATGATCACTTGATCTACAAAAAGTTGTCGGCAAAGTGATTTATATTGATATTGCAGATTTATGATGATGTTTTACATGTTTAGATCATACAGAATTTTCATGAAATTGAGGTTTTGGGGTCCTTTCTAATCTGGCACGGCACTTTTATTATACAATTCTGCCGCATTTTTATTTTAAAAATTATTTCAAATAAAAAGAAAGCATTGTTTTAAAAAAAAAAACACCCTGTGGTGATGGAGTGGTTAGAATGCAGTATCACAGGCTGAAAACCGCTTAGAGAAGCAAAGCTCTGCAAAATACTGTGAAGTGATATATAAGTCTAAGTGCTATTGCTGTGTGCTATGTCTTATTTTACCACTCATGCTCTTGTGAGCTACTTATGTATAGCTATTCTAGTTATGCTTTTACTAATATTAACACTTCATTCTAGACAACATCAGAACGACCTTTTATACAGAAGCTATTCCGTCCTTTTGCTGCAGATGGACAGCCACATACACTGGGTGATCTCCTAAGAGAAGTTTGTCCTGCTGCAATTAATTCTGAAGGTATTCTAATAAGAGACGTAATGGAATATGTTTTTCTTGCTTATAAAGCGGGGCTTGGAAATATTTTGGTGTTGTTTTTTAACCACCTCTTGGTCTGGAGAGTTGCCCTGTTAGTCTTAAGTTTGAAACAGAGCTAAAGCAGAGAGGTAGTCCTTGACTTATGACCCCATGCTTAGCAATCATTTAAAGTTGCAATAGACCAAGGGTTGGCAAACTGCGGCTTGCGAGCCACATGTGGCTCTTTGACCTCTCTCCTGTGGCTCCCTGAGTCTCGCCCGGCCCTTTGCAGGAGGCAGAGACGGTGCAGCTGCTGCTGCTGCAGGGCAGCAGGGCTGGGGGCTGCTCAAGCAGGGGCGGCCTGGCAGCCTCAGAGCCCGCAAGCTGCTGCTGGTGGGCGGCAGCGGGGCGGGCACAGGTGGCTCTCCTTCCATGGCTGGCCAAGCCCGGTGGAGGCTGGTCTTCAGGGCTGGTGCAGGGCTTGCAGAAGCGGAGGGTGAGAGGTTCTGCAGGGCGTGGCCGGCTGGCTCAGGGGCAGCAGCTGGGCGGGAGGAGATGCTGAATGAAGCAGCGAGGCTGGGCGATTGCCACCCGAAGGGCTCCTTCGACAGTGGGGGCTCCATGCTGGGTGGGGAGGCTCCCCCCGAGGGTTTCCTCTGCCACCTCCTTCGGGCAGGTGGCTCTGCGGCAGGATCCCCGAGTCTGCGATGCATCCCAGCCATACTGCCCCCCCACCGCTGCCCTCAAGCCATCTGAAGAAAGGAAGGAGAGTGAGAGAGGAAAAGAGAAAGAAAGAAAGAAAGAAAGAGTTGGAAGGAAAGACAAGAAGGAAGAAAAAAAGAGGCGAGAAAGAAACGGAGAGAAGAAGGAGAAAGGGAAAAAAAGTAAGAAAAGAAACAAACAGAAAAGGAGAAAAAAAGCTCCAAAAGTCAGGCGCATGCACGCGCACATGCATAAAAGCTGGGGTGTGTGCGCACAGGGGCGCATGCCCCCGCACTTATAATTTTGTGGTTCCCGGTGGGTTCTTTTCTCTGGGAAACAGGTCCAAATGGCTCTTTGGGTGTTTAAGTTTGCCGACCCTTGCAATAGACCGCCCAAAATCT
Source organism: Mimophis mahfalensis (assembly GCA_032468015.1). Taxonomy (NCBI): domain Eukaryota; kingdom Metazoa; phylum Chordata; class Lepidosauria; order Squamata; genus Mimophis; species Mimophis mahfalensis. Next base: position 13,849 of record JANHFR010006499.1, on the reverse strand, counting down.
ACTTACAATCTAGTTTTGAAGTTCTGATCTCATTTCCTCTCCCCCTCCCAAACCAGGTCATGAGACTATATTTTGGGTGCTCAGCAACTGGCCTGCATTTATGGCTGTTTGAAGTGCCCCACAGTCATGCGACCACAATTTCTGATATTTCTGCCAGAAACTGGCCTTTACTTCACATTTCCAGTAAAAAAAAATGCCTCACGGTGAAAATTGGGTTTACTTAATCACCATGTTGTTTGCTTAATGACCTTGGTGTTTGCTCAGTGCCTATCATAAAATCAGATCCAGTCATATGATGATCTACTTTATCATGGGCACAATTGATAACTTTTTAATTTCCAAGCTCATTATGGTCATAACTCAAGGACTTACCTGCCATGAAATATAGATGACAAATAGCAGAAGCAATAGAATTGGATTTTGGATTTATTGGTATTATGTTGGATGATTATAGGAGGAATAAAGAGTAATATCATCTATGATCTTCTATGAATAGAAAGAACCTAAGACACAAACATATTTCCTGAAAAAGCATTGAATAATTTTCAGATTGATATCCTATAATACAATTCAGAATTTATCATACCATCTACAAGCTCTTATGCATAATTTTGTATCCCTGATTTAAGGATTAGTGTGATGAGTCTAACATTGCTATTACCTGAATTTTATTGAAGCACAACCAAGAAGAAAGAGAAGAAGTGAAATAGAAAAGAGGTTTACAAGATATACAAAGTGAATAAGGATTTGGAAATAGCACTCAATTAGTGTATATACAAAGGCATGTTATATAATTAAGGACTTTAAAATTATTAAAACCAAATAAATATTTGGTAATCAGTGAAGGCTGTCAATATAATCATCAGTCAGAACAAACACACAATTAGAATTTCTGTCTAATGTGAAAAAGGTTTTTTATTATAACAGGTCAGGAAAAATCTAGTATTTTTTTTAAAAAAGCTACATTGGGAGTGACCCAAATTTTGGATGTGCTACAAGTCTGTATGCAGAATTATAATCCATAAATGTTTTCCAGATTAAATGAATTAAATTAATTCAGTACCCAACTTGTTTTTTTAATTAACACCAATGTGTTCTCACATTGCTTAATCTGCCATTCTTTTGAGTATATGGCATTGGCTTTTTATATGATAGAACTTGCTGGAATACTTTTATTTAAGTTACAGATTCCTTCCTTAAAAGTTGACAAACTTTAGTTGAAAACTACAGCACTATACTCTGTAGATATCATTAAGTTGTTCTATACCAGTGGTTCTCAACCTGTGGGTCGGGACCCCTTTGGGAGTCGAATGACCCTTTCACAGGGGTCACCTAAGACCATCGGAAAGACATATTTCTATACAAATACAGGTGTATGTGAAAATAATTTTATGGTTGGGGGTCACCACAACATGAGGAACTGTATTAAAGGTTCGCGGCATTAGGAAGGTTGAGAACCACTGTTCTATACAGAGGTGGTATTCAGCCAGTTCTGACAGGTTCCAGAGAACTAGTAGCAATAATTTAGACTGGTTCAGAGACCTGGCAAATACTCTGATTGGCCAATAGCATAGCCACGCCCACTAAGCCATGCCCACAGAACCGGTAGTAAAACAATTTGAATCCCACCACTGGTTCTATACCACAATTCTCTCTTACAGCATGGAGCTTAATATGTGGAGACAAATGGTCATTGTTATATTTTCTGAGGTGAACAACAAGGTCAACAAGAACTCAAGGGTTCCTCCTAATGTTTTTGCTTGGGAAATTTCCTGTAATTATGCCATACTGCTTAGATTCACAGAACTCTGAAACACAGTACAGATTATAAGGACAAACTCTTTCTCCTTATGACTTGTAAAGAGGATGGGGTTTGGTCACATTGGGCTTACCAGATAGAGGGCTACGGAACACTTCTCGTGAATTGCTTGGATAGTAAACAGAAAAAAAAATCCCTTGCCACAGGCTGTCATGATTTAAAGTAATTACGGTGAGCTTTTCCTGTGGTTTCTGTGCTCATAAGCCAAGGTCCTTACCTGAAATGAAACGAATTCAGCAGCAAAGTATTCTTTACTTCGGTATTCCTGCTACTTCTCTCTTGCTTTATATTCTGAACATAACTGTTTGTATCCACTTTTATTCAACAATTATTATGTAGTGATTAGTATTCATCCAAGATTAGTTGAAGCTTGGTCTCATTTGTGTGCAAGCCTGGGTGGAGGTATTTGAATTTGTGTTATTTGTATGAATAATAGTTCTGCTTGTTATTGTTGGATAAAAGCTATCAAGGCTTGTATGCCCATTTTTACTGCTACATCAGGTAGCGTATTCTTCAGATTTTGATCTCATTCCCACTTCCATAAGTGTTTTTGCCTAGGATTAATTACCCTTTTAAAGTTAGTGTCTGATGTATTTCCAGATTCAGTTAACCCTCTGTGACCTGACCCCACTGACTGTGACCAACATAGCTGTGACAGACATCTTTTAGAATTTTAGCCCCTTTTAGTCGGGATCTTTGTGGAGTGGATTTCATTAGGCAAATTTTTACTGATCCACAGAAAAGAAAAATGCTTTTGAACAAACTTATGAAAATATCTAAATGGCTCTTCACCTAGCCCTTCCCCGCCCCCATATACATTTCACTGTGCATTCCTTTTATTTATGTGAGCTTGTTGAATTGTCTAAACTAATGTAGAACACCTAGTAAAGTTAAGAATTTATGCTTCATGTCTTAGTTCAAATATCAGTTATTACCACCAACAAACTACTTCTTTACCACATTGTTAAAAAACTTAACCAATGTTGTTGCTCATATTCTAAGTGTGAACATTTGGAAAATAATGAGCTGTTGTTTGGTTAATGAAAATATGGCATTTCTAATACAATAGCATATGACTTAATTGTAGAATGCAGTAGGATCCTGCTTTTCTATTTTGTTATAGGACATAAAATGTGTTGAGGAAAAGATGACTTGACAAATTATTGCCCTTTGAATGAACACACCCTTTCCCTCAACACATTTTTCAGCTCAGAGAACATTTGAGAGTGGCTAAACTTTTTAGTTTGGTGTAAGGTATGGATGTATGGTTTAAGATGGAGTAATGCTGAATAAGCTTTCCCAACATTCATTCAAAAGACCCTAAATACTGTAGTAAACATCCCTTGCAGCTTTCATATGGAAATTCGGTAGGTTTCATTTTGCCACAAATAAGATTAAGCTTATATATTTCTTCTAGATTTACATTTAGACATGTTCATTCCTTCAACCACCTTAAAACAGTTTTTAAAAGTTAAAGGGATTTTTTTAGTAACAATTTAAAGATACTTAGCAGATTGTATTTTCCTGAAATATGACCTGGTCATTTTCTCAAAAGAAGCAACTTAGCCTGCAAATACCATGTATTTCATTTGGTTGTTTTCAGTGAAGGTAATTTGATTTGGAATTTCTATAATAAAATTTAAATCAAAATTAAGTTGGCCAACCTTGATGTCCACCCAAGCCAAATCTAGCTCTTTTCATAATTTCTTCACCTTGTATTGATATACCGCTGTATTATTTGTACATATTTCATTTCTATGACATGTACAAGATTGGGCCTGTTTTAATTGTATTTTGTAGTAGATCCACCAAAATCTTGAAGAATAGCTCCAAATGATTTCATTCAGTCTGCTCTAAGCCTGTTTAGTCTGGATCCCATTAATTATTACATAATTATGCAAATACTTTGTCCTTTTGTAAATTACTACCACTAGAATTTATTTAAAACCTTTGCATTTAAGAAATCTTTTGAAGTCCTGTTCTTATAATTATTGTTTTTCACTTCAGTGTTCACAATGAGACAAAGGTTGGTGTGTTAAGATTACAGTGGTTTAAAAAACAATAGCAGCAGCTTCTTGATACTGTTATGAAGCTTCATTTACTAGAACTTCCCATTTGCCTTTACAAATTCATTTGAACAGTGGTAAGATAATAATCAGTAGCAACATACCAAGGATTCTGTAGAATTTCACTATGAAACCAAGTATCATATACTTACCATATAGTTGTTTCTTTTTAAATCGGACAAATGCTATCTTAGCAGTTTCTCTTTCCCTCTCTCTGTGAATTAGATGGTGAAAAGAAGACTCAAGTGATGATTCATGGAATAGAACCAATGTTGGAGACACCAATACAATGGCTAAGTGAACATATGAGTTATCCAGATAACTTTCTACACATCAGTGTAATTCCATTATCTGCAGATTGAAGTTGAGGTGTCACCATGTTTGTCTGAGGATCAGCCATTGTTGGGAAGAGCAAAATGTACAGCTAAGTTCAATCAAGCTTGGTGAGATTGACCTGACCAAAAATCTGTGCTCCTGCAAGCTGAACAGGAAGAAAGATCATTCATGTGATAACAGCAGTTGAGCTGGCCAATTTTTGCATAGCCCTTTTTTCCCCCAATGTCATCATTAACTTTGTACGTGGCACATGAAGGCTACTGCAAATCTTCTATTTTTCTAATGGTGAATATGAAGTGGAGAGCATGAGGAATCAATGGAAATACGCACCACTATGTTTCTTATTAATCAATAAAAGAGGGTGTTTCCCAAAGTTGTAATGATTTACCTTTAAAGTAAAACCTGATTTATTCTAGAAAATTAGATGAGTATCCTGTAAAAAATTAAATGTGTAGTATCCTTTTAGAAAAAGATGGCATGCTAATGTCTTTTCCTTGGGATTTCATACACAAAGTTTCTTTCCAATTTTATACTTGGCAACTGACTTTTTTAAACAGCCACATGTTTTGTATTGCACAAATTACATTAGTGATCCTAAACACATTACTAGCATCATAATCTTACTGGCATTATTAGGCCTTAGTTCAAAATAATACTAGAACATTTCTTCCATAATTTACATGTAATGTGACATTGAATATGCTCAGATAAATGTATTCTGGAATGCATGTTGGAAGATGATTGGATAATTGGGTTCTCTATCAGCAGAACATCACCACAGGTGGAAGGTTTCTTCTTTTCCCCCAGCAGTTTCTTATATAATCCGCTGCCTGCTCCGGCAAGTCGAAGAATGAGGTTTAGCGAAAGTAGGATAAATATTGGAAGGGGGCAGGGGAAACCCCTTTATATGGCCAGATGTCCAGTCATATAGCACTGAGTAGAGTCCCAAACTACTGGACAATATAACTTTTCTTAAATCAGAAATATTTTGGTGTCACTTAAAGGGCCGGATGAGGGGGGTCATATGCAGCAAAAAAAGTTTGACATTCCTTCTAAATAGATTGTAGGAAGATTTTGGAAGTTTCAAGGGTTGGATTTTTTTCGACTCCCAAGGAAATAATGGGTAGACAACACTGAAGACACGTCAAGTATGCTGAAGCCCCAGTAAGAGTCCAATGGAAGAGTCCTCCTGCTTCCAGTAAGACCTTATGCCAGCATAGGACAACTTTAGCACATTAGTCCTGGGCATCTAATGTAAAACAAGGCAGATAGACCAAACATTATCACAGATACATTAAAAAGCCTCCCAAGATCAAAACTGTTCATAATTTTTGATACCAGAAAAGGCCATTTTTAAATTATGTCTTGTGTTTCTGGTCCTGGTAGAGTTTGGGATTTATTTTTATATAATCCATGATTTAAAATTGTATTTGGAAGTATTAGAGATTTCTTCATAGTTTTGGCTAACATTTGTCCCAGAACTTTTCAAAAGGAGCTGAAAGTCTTGCTACTAGATTATAATGAAGACTTACCAACAGTAGGAATTGCTTCCTTTATTCCAATAGTAAATAAGAAGCAATGTTTGGGAATATGAATGTATACTGAATTTTTACCTAACTGCCTTGTATCATCTTCTAAATAAGATTTTTTTCATGACCACTAGATATTATAAAATATAGAAAGTTTTCTTGAAATAAAGTTTGCCATTCTCAGAATTGTTTGCTTTTAAGTATTTCACCTATGTGCAAAATATTGTAATAGTTTAGTCACAATTGAAACTGAACTGTGATGCTAAAATGAATTCATGGTGCTGAATACATTGAAAAGTAATACTTAAGTTCTTGATTTGTGACTAAAATTTCAATTGCTAAGCAATGCAGTAATTCACGGAGTCAACATGACAGGGTCTGATTTTATAGCAATTGTTACTGCACAATTGCTTACACAATTGACTTTGCTTGTTGGAAGCCAACAAATCACAATCACATAGCTACGAGATACTGCAACTGTTGTAAATGTATACTGATTTCCAAGTAGCTGAATTACAATCACATGATCATGGGAGTGGGCTGACAGTTAAAACTTTGAGGATGGGTCGTAAGCCACTTTTTCCAAAGCTGTTTTATCTTTGAACTATTACTAAGCTAACAGTAGTACCTGCATTCTGTTCAGACATCAACCTAATTTGCGCACCTGCAATACTTTAGATAATTGAAGGAACAATGTACTTCTATATTTGGAAAAGTTTGTGTCTTCTTAAACCCAGAGTGATATCCAGCTTTGGGCAAAGTGATTTGCCCAAACATTCTCTCCTTATACTTTACATGTGTAGTACAGAAGAAAGAATCCATTTGCCGTCACAGAGACCACAATGATAAATTTGACTTGTATCTTTCTGATGTTCCTTTGCTGACAGAAACTTTCATGATCAGTAGAACCAGAAGGTAATTCTTCCTCCTTCCTACAAGTTTTCAGATCTGTTGCCAGTTTCATAGCATTACGTGAGGTGCTATATGAGATTATAGGGGAAAAGCAAGGAAGTTGCTGAGTTGGCTTATTCCTTGTGCAGCTGACAGTCTCTTATCTGCATGAATCATGTGCTTCAAAATAAGCATAATACAGCTCGCACATGTATGAGCAACATGTACATACAGGCATGGTCCAATTTTCATCATTATTTATTCCTAGAATTCAACACAGATCATGTCCTCCGGCATATGCAGAGGAAATAGGCATAATAAAAACATTCTTAATTGCATTTTATAACCACGTTTTAGAATTTGAAATTACGGCACCAGCCTCGTGCAGTTTGAAGCTCTTTGAGTTCAGAATTAACATATAGGGACATACAATCAAAGCCAGGAATGCTACAATTATCTTTTAAAGGGGTGGAGGGAGACTGAGAGACTACAGAGTTTGGCAGTGATATGTATCT
>JANHFR010006496.1:2788-13916 GCA_032468015.1 Mimophis mahfalensis | reverse complement strand
AATTTGTAAGCATGTGGCCACTTTTTCCATTTGTAAGTCGAAAAATTTGTATGTCGAGTAGTTCGTAAGTAGAGGGATCACTGTATTCTAAGGACTCCTACAAATTGGATTCAGATCCTTCACACTTCTGTCCCAGGAGAAGAAACTTTTAGTAGTATCACTGTTCTGGAATGGGTGCATGGGAGGGTATAGGGGTGAAGCTCAGATACAGATAATCCTTGTTTAGCTTCTACTTTCTTTAGCATGGTTTGCAGTTACAACACTGATGCAGTCTAGTCACTGTCATTGACTGTGATTGGCCAGCTAGTTACTAATCCATCTGTTGGTGGTGGTGTCTAATCCACATTTTTCTTCTTTACCAAGGTTGTGGTCTACTTTACCAAATGTGTTACTGAAGTCCAAGCTGACTATATAGAACTTGATCTCCATCCTCTTACCCAAATTGTATTAGGTGGTTAGGGAACTGTTTAATTCCTTTTACTTCACCATTTTCCAAATCTCATACTCTGGCCCATTGGCCCTGTTAAAGAAAAGAGACTCATGGCCTTCTTTGATTTAATCCGATGTTTAGCTCTTTCCTTGAAAAAACAATATAGAAACTAGATTATGGATCTTCCTGCTGTCGTGTAGAGCAGGGGCAACATGGACCAGTTCTCTGGAGAGAGAGAGGTTTCTGGCATGCCATAGTCTAGTGCCAGTCCATGGACCAGAGCAGTGGTGGTCTTCAGCCAGTTCTGACAGGTTCCGGCGAACCTGTAGCAATAATTTTGACTGGTTCAGAGAACCAGCAAATGCCACCTCTGATTGGCCAGCACTGGCAAATACCACCTCTAATTGGCTAACAGCATAGCTACACCCACTAAGCCATGCCCACAGAACTGGTAATTTGAATCCCACCACTGGACCAGAGGTTGGAGACTTTTGATGTAGAGGGAATTGGGAATGTCCTTGAAGGACAGGAGAAAGTCCAAAGCAATGGTCAAATGAAAGGGACCTGAACCTGGGTCAAGAAATTAGCTTGAGTAAATGTCTCAGACAAGCTCTTCTCTAGTTCACAAGAGGATAAATGGATGGGAAAGGAAGCACATTTAGACTTCTGTTACTGGAGCCCTTCCAATAACAGTAGTCCTAACCCAGCCTGCTGAAATTGTTAACATTTACGTACATACAGTGGAACCTCACTTCACGACCACAATTGGTTCCATAACTTTGGTTGTGAACCGAGTTGGTTGTGAACCGAAACAAATTTTCCCATTGGGTTGTATGGAAATACGATCGATCTGTTCCAGACCCCTATGAACTCTATTCTTTTTAAAAGATTTTGAAGCACACAAATACAGGGCTGTAGTTAAATATGCCACAGAACGCACAGCGTAACAGTAAAATCCTCTCATACAAACATGGAGAAAACCATGAACAACTGAGAAAACTGTTTAGTCAGTCGATTCTGAGCACGAGAGAGGTGGCTGTTTTGCGGGAGAGTCCGCCTCCGTGATAGAAGGACCCTCTCCTTCCGGTGTTTTCTCTCTTTAGATTTCTTTGTCCTCAGGAAGTTTGGTTGCAAACCGAGGATTTGTTTGCGAACCAAGTCAAACATTTAGCTGATTTTTTTTGGTTGTGAGCAGAATTGGTTATGAACCGAAACGTTTGTGAACCGAGGTTCGACTATAATTCTAACAGCAAATTTTCACATTTTGAAAAAACACACTCAATGATTTATCCAGGGCTTATGCTCCTTAAAAATGTCTGGATTGGACAAGGAATTGGTGCGCAGCAGCAGATGGAGAGATGTAAAAAATGGAAAAAGAGTTTCCAGATTCAATAGCCAATATGGGATGCAATTTTCACTCCGTTGATTATTTGAAAAGATTTGTGCCTACACAAATATAACACCAGAAATCATTGAGCGGAAAAAAATAATAACGTTTCTAATGGCGCCAGAAATTCAATTTCCTAATAAACCATAACTTTATATTATGATTGCTTCTCACTATAGGCAATGCCTTTGCATATGTTGAATTCAAACAACTTATGTCTGAAAAATTAGATATTTTAAAACAGAGTTGTTAAATCAGATGGTTGGAGAAATAGATTAGAAACAAAGCAGATATTATATGCCAGAGGCTCATGTTCATGAAAATTAAGTTTTATTTGATTGATATCCTGCTTTTTTACCTAGAAGAGTTCAAGTCATGTTCTCCTAACTCACATTTTCCTTCTGCCATTCTCTTCGTTTTCTGATCTGACGTTTGAATATGTAATCTGAGTATCTCTGGCATAATTTTTTTAACTTCTTATTCAGAGCCTTGTCCTTTTCTGTGCATCTGATTACTATTCCTAAATAGTCTCCTTCTTAGGTCAGGAGTAAACAGCTTCTTGAGACTAGGAATATACTCCTGTTTGAAAGTCTGAGAGTAGGCAATATGCGCACCAACATAAGATGGGGAAACTGAGCCTAACAGACCACAAAGAATTTGTTCAGAAATATATACTTTGCTTCCGCCTATCTGATGTGTCAGAATTATACTAGATGTTTTTCTTTGTCACAATGTTCCAACTCAAATATCAAACTATGTAGAGATATTTGCAGAAGGTGTGCAATGATGTTGATGCATGCACAAAAATGGCAGGATGTCTAACCCCCTGCAGGTACCACTGAAACGTGACAGTATATTACTATGAGTGCCAAGAGCCTAATGTAGAGAGATGTCAACCCAAGTTAGACTTGACTAAGAAACCAATGCCATATACAGGTAGTCCTTTGACTTACAATCGTTCTTTTAGTGGACAAAGTTACAATGACACTGAAAAGGTGACTTCACACAGTTTCACACACATCTTTCACACTGTTCTGTCCTAAGCCAATAATGGACGTTCCCAGTTAGTTTTTAAAGACAAACTATCCTATCCAAACAGTCCTTCTTATCTACATTTATTTCCTATGAGCTTGCCAAGTTCTCTGGGAAAGCTGCCAAGTCCAATAATAATGCTACTCACACACAAATTTTGAGTCCACAGCAAGAAATTAACAGTCCGAAATGTTTGCAGAGATGCCATTCTTCAAACAAGGGGCAAGATTCCAGAATTCACCACACAAAACTTGATCCGAAGCAACAAGTTGTGCTCTGCGAATGTCCCTCCCCATTCTCCTCCTTTTATGTCTTATGGGGAGTGGCCTTTCACTGATCACCTGTAGCCTGGCCCCCTCGTTGGTCCCTTTTCTTCCTCTGCTATTGCCTGCTAATTAGTCTGCGTACTCGTGCACTAATCATGGGCTCTAATTGCTCTGCTCCACTGCTATCAGATACAGAGGACCCCTGATAGCTAGTAGGCGGCCTGGCCTCAGGCATAGCTTCTTCAACCAGCCCTTCCCTGGCATCCAAGCCTGGCTTGAGTTCTCCCTCAGAGTCAGACTCAGCTGCCAACTCTGTAGGATGCTGGCGAGCCACAATACACGTGACTGTTGTATTATTCCCATGGTCACATGATAAAAAATTGGACACTTGGCAACTGGCTCATATTTGTGACAATTGCAGTGTCCCCAGGATCACGTGATCATCCTTTGCAACTTTCTGACAAGCAAAGTCAATGAGGAAGCAAGATTCACTTAACAACCATGTTATCAACTTAACGGCAATGATTCAGTTCACAATTGTGTTAAGAAAGATTATAAAATGGGACAAAATTCACTTAACAGCTGTCTTGCTTAGCAACAGGTCATATGTCAAGGGCTACCTGTATTATATCTTTTTTCTTCAGGCAGAACCTACATTAATCTGATAAACGAAAGTTTGGTTTAGTCAACCTACCAACAATCCCTTTACACGATTAGTTTGACCTCTTTCCACTTGTGGAAATAACCCCCACTAATATTTCCCATAATTAACTCTTTGGAGGTGATCATATATAAATGGTACAAAAGAGCCAATCCATTGAGCAAGAGCTGCAGCCATCATCACTCAAGATTTCTAGATCACTTGGTTGAATAAGTAATTAAAAGATTGGAAGGATCAGATTAGGAAAGTGAGCAAAATTGTGTTACCTCTGAATCACAAGCATACGAACCTTTTTCAGAATGGACATTTTATTTCAGCTTTAATTACTCCCAAGCCAGCTGGTGAACATTGGTTGGTCCTTCTGCAGTTATGATGATATTTTGTCTTTTAATGCCGTATTGAGACAATCAGCTTCATGGATAGGTTGAAGACATTAATCCTTTTGATGATTGGTTACAGAAGGGTGACAAGACCCTCTAAACTAAACAGTTGGCCAGGGACTTCACCTGCTACCATATCTGCTGCTGCTATTTTGTGATGGCTGGTTGTATGTTCTTAGACAGCAATTAAACATTTAATAGTGTGCAACTGGAACGCTGCCAGAATTTAAATTGGTAACTCAGTTTAAACTAGGAAATTTTTCCAACCGAATGAATTCGTGCTGAAAATTTAAAGATGATTGGATTTTATTTCTCCTTTATTTAAAGCCTTATCTATATCTATAAAACAGAAGTGTTGTGTGTGTGGGTTTGGGTATGTCCCAAATAGGCTCTTCCATGCCTGCATCAATCTGCCCCAAACTTGCCAGGCACATATTTCGCACTCCGGAGACAAACACAGGGGGGTCACGAATGCCTTTGGGAGTACTTTGCCCCCTAAAAAAGCTGCCAAAGTGCCGCCCTCCCGGTTGCATTGTACTGCACATGTGCAGAGGGCTCTGCAGTCGCCGAGGCAACAGTGGCCAATACAGACAAGGCATGAAAATTGGAGACTCTCCAACCAATAGAGGCAAGCCATGCAAATCGGGCAAAGAATGCTGGGAATTGTAGGCTGCAGCATTGCCACAAGAAGCCATAACTACCCAGACAAAGTTATCGGGTTATTGGCTAGTATCTATCTATCTATCTATCTATCTATCTATCTATCTATCTATCTATCTATCTATCTGAGAGACTGTGGTGTATGCATGTATGTGCCATATACACTCTTCAATGGCTGGATCAATTTCAACCAAACTTGCCATGCAGATAGCTTACCCTCCGGCAACAACACTGTGGGGGGTAAGACAGGCTGTTGGGGGAGTCTGTGACCCCAAAAAGGATCCTAAAGTGCAGACCCCTTCACTGTGGTGATATTGCTGATTCCTTCACAGTACACCACAAGGGGCTCAAGAGAGCAGCATCACACTGTGCGTGCACTACAGGCCTTCCAGGGGGCTCTGAAGGCTGTGGCCGTCAGGAGGAGGCAGCGACGGAATGAGGTCGGCTCTGCTAAGAGTAGGCCAGCCGTTGGGTGAGACACAGTGAGCAAGAAGTGCAGCTTTGAGATCATCCAGCAGAAGCAGCCCCAGCAGGCCACACCAGCAGCCCCAGCAGGCCACGTTTCTCTTCTCTGGCTTTATCAGACCCAACTATACCTGGGTGAAGCTGGGTAAACCGCTAGTTTTTATATTAAAAAAATATACCTTAAACATTACACATTCCAGAGTCACTGAAAGTCAGGCAGTATATAAAGTTAATTAATTATTATTATATTATGGTTGGTAACATAGTCAGCCAGTTGTTTAGGCTAGATTTGACGTTTTTATCCATCTGTCAAGTCTGCCCAAGAGCCTGGGATAAGCATTTGTTGTTGTTTGATGGTGTTTAAAGGCATTATTTCAGCATGTAAAAATTTCCAAGTGAAGCTGCCTTTTGGAATTGACTTATGGTGTTTTTTTCAATGCCGATGGTGTTCAAGTTGTGCTTCACATTGCAGGCAATGCAACTATTAGTATTAGGAAAAAATGTGAGAGCAATAAATATATGAAAAATAATAATAGTTCATAACCATTTACATATTATATTAAAATCTATATACAGTGGAACCTCGGCTCACAACCACAATCGGTTCCAAAACGTTGGTTGTGAACCGAAACATTTTCCCGTTGGGTTGTATGGAAATACGATTGATCCGTTCCAGACCCCTATGAACTCTATATTTTTTTAAGGTTTTGAAGCACGCGAATACAGGAGTGTAGTTAAATATGATGCAGAACGCACAGTGTAACAGTAAAATCCTTTCGTACAAACCCTGAGAAAACCATGAACAACTGAGAAAACAGTTTAGTCGGTCGATTCTGAGCGCAAGAGAGGTGGCAATGGAAGGACGCTCTCCTTCCGATGTTTCCTCTCTTGAGATTTCTTCGTCCTCAAGAAGTTTGGTTGCGAACCGAGGGTTTGTTTGTGAACTGAGTCAAACATTTAACTGATTTTTTTGGTTGTGAACCGAATTGGTTGTGAACCGAAGCATTTGTGAACCGAGGTTCCACTGTATATAAAACAGAATGTGCGTGTGTATGTATGTGCCATATATGCTTTTCAACAGCTGGACCAATTTCAACCAAACTTGGCATACAGATAACTTACCCTCTCTCAACAAATATGGGAGTAAGACACTCTGTCGGGGGTGGCTTTGTCCCCTAAAAAGAGTGCCGAAGTGTTGATCCCTTCACAGTCCCAATAGTGCTGAGGCCTCCACAGTAGTCCACAAGGGGTGCCAGAGAGCAAGCTGATGCTGTGCATGGTACATGTGCACTACACACCAATGACATTTTAAACTGGCCTGAGTGGTGGCGGAGGAGGCAGCAGCGGAGGCACTGGAAACAGTTTGCGCCCAGTGGAAGTGGAGGGATGAGTTTGGGCCCAGTGGGCCTGAGTGGGAATGGGGGAGGCAGTGGCGGAGATGGTGGGACGAGTTTGGCAGGCCCGACTATACCTGGGCGAAGCCAGGTCATCTGCTAATATGTAATAAAGTGTGTTTTCACAATTTATGTGGTTAAATAATGGATTTGGTGAGTTTTGTCAAGAGCAATTCATCTACTGCTGCAATACCAATTAAATAGCAGCTGTCAAGCCCCATACTTGAGGACATAATCCAGAAAGCAAAAATTACAGACTTCAATAAGGAGTTTTAATGCAAGAATTAGTAATACAGAATCTGGAAAATCGCCATGGGAACCTCAAGACCTTAATTAAGGTCAAGCCCCTTCAAATATTTTGGACCTCTGCTTTCTCTGCTGTTTTGCAGCCAGGAGTCATTTGCCTGTTATGAAATAGCAAATTCTTCTATCTCTTAGTAGTTTATGTCTAACATTGCTCTCATTATTTTCTTAGTCTCGTTATAATGTCTGAAACAAGCAAAGAGATTCGGAAAACACTTATTGTTTGTTTCTGTTCAGTCTTCATTTTGGCCAGATACAATAACCCAGCATAGTCTTCATAGACTATGAATATCGTCTTCCAGCTATCATAGCCATTCTCCTTTGGCCTGAGGCATCTCCTCTTTAGCTGTCTTGGGAAAGCTGTAACATACTGTTTGCTTTTAATATGATGCTTCTCCAAGATGGTATCTCAGATCACGGTCTTCAAACTTGGCAAGTTTAAGACTTGTGGACTTCCAACGCCCAGAATTCCCTGAGCTAACACAACTGGAGGAGGAATTCTGGGAATTGAAGTCCACCAGTCTTAAAGCTGGCAAATTGGAAGACCCCTATCTTAGATGTTATGGTTAAGGGTTAAATACAGTGGTGAAAGGTAATATATACATAAAATAAATTGAAAAATTGTAGAGGTTCTTACCTGGCATCGAAAACAGGCTACGTGGAGACTCCTGGGAGAGGTGGAGATGGGTGGGTGGGACCATCCAGGAGTGGGATTTGGGGGTTTTCTGAACTGGGCAGACTCTTAGCAAGAGGTTCCCGTGAATCTCTGCGAACCCCCAGCAGCCCACCTTTGTTCCTGGCCAAGCAAGTTTTCTGCATTGCCCCTGGTGTAAGTCTTGGCACTTTGTTCTGATAATGCTACTAATTAATCAGTTGAATGAGAACACTGTTCTTTCTGCTAGACTTCCTTCTAAAATGACCAGGAAGGCCACTAAAGTTTGTTTAATAGCAACTGTTGTAAGAAGGGATTTATGTTGTTGTATCAATAAGTTTTGTGGTGCAATTTATGTTGCTGTCTGACTAGGTATTGTGATAGACTTTATTAATATTTCAGTCTTTTAATGGTTATTTATGTTTACCTGTTAGTATGCAATAGTTTTGGTTTTTAACTAAGAATACATAAATACATCTCAGCAAGGAGTCATTGGCATTTCTTTTTTCCATATGTCTCTGAATTAAATAGTTATAAATTTATATTTAATGGGAATAGATCAACTGCAGCACTATAATAATAGGTAACAAACATGGCCATCCAATATCCAACGTTTTCCTAAAAGACAGAAAGAGGTGGTTCCATCTCTGCTGCTTCTCTGATTTCTTTGGTATTCACTGATTGCGGGTTTTTTTGTTCCAATATTTTTATTTTATTTTAAAAGTTACATAAAACATCTCACTTTGAAGGTTGCATTGTCTTGGTCACATCAGATACATCAATCATAATAATACAATCCCACCTCTTTCCTTCCACAATTATCAATTATTCTTGCCCTCTTAAATAAATGTTCATATATTTAAGCTACTAGCTGATTACTCAGCTTTGCCCAGGCATAGTTGTCTTGGAGCCAGCTGCCTCCCTAAGGTTTCAAACGGCCTCACCTCATCCTGGTCTAGACTTAGGCCATATCATCCCGGCCCAGACCTAGGTCTGGAGAAGCCTCTGAGTGGGAAGGTCTGGGACATGTCTGTAAACTGTAGATTAGTATCTCTATGGCTGCATGCCTGCCTGCCTGCCGGTTGGCTGGCTGGCCACACACAGTTTTATATATATAGATTATGTCATAGATATCATTTCTAATACTATAATTATACATAATACAGTTTCAATGATTCATCATTACTAATTACGAATCTTTACTAATACATGGTTAATATTTCTTCACACCATACAGTATTACTTCTACTTCTATCACTTTATTGTCTCTCAGTTCTATTTTGCAACCAGTGATAGAATCAGTGGTGGCATTCAGCCGGTTCTGACAGGTTCCGGAGAACCTGTAGCAATAGTTTTGATTGGTTTGGAGAACCAGCAAATACCACCTCTGATTTGCTGACTACATAGCCACGCCCACCAAACCACACCCACAGAACCAGTAGTAAAAAAAAAATGGAATCCCATCACTGGATAGAATGTTTCCCATATTTCATAATATTCTGATTCATCGTTCTCTTTGATAGCTAATGTTAATCTGTCCGTCTTTGTGCATTCTAAAATTTTCCTCATGATACTATCTTCTTTGGTATTCACGGGCTCCTTTTAATGACCAGAGGCTGCTTATGCCATTGCTTGGAGTTGTGCTTCCTCAGGGGGTTTGGTTTCTGCAGTCCTGAAACCTTTCAGCTAAAGAACTACCGGCAGGGAGCATGACAATGAGTTGAATATACTTGACAAAGGTGACAAGGCCTGTCTGATGGCAATGCAGGAAGGTGACATGAAGAATTAACCTGTTCTCAGAACATCCACTGAAGTGACAGTGACAGAGGGAAAAGAGAAAAAGCGCATGCATATGTTCGGAGGAAGTTCTTCGGTATGACCTTGTAAAGTTAACAAGTGGTATTTCAGATCTTGTTTGTAGTTACAGATTGCTTTTTAAAAACTCTTTCAGGCTGTTCTGTTAATACCGTAGCAGGTAACGTTTAAGCGTTAAGAAGAAGGAGGAATTTCTTAAAATCAGACTTACTCCTAGGAGCAGCCAGCCGACACTCCACTACCGGTGGCACCCGGATCAGGCCCTCTCGATGGGAGCGAATATGTCCTTTATTAGGTAGCTGGTCAAAACTGATGGCTGCTGATACTTGCTCTCCAGCTCTCATCTCTTTATGGAAAGGATGGGTAGTAAGTGCTGATGTATATCGCCTACTTGATTTCTCATTATTTTTCTCCCCCCTCCCCCCTTGGGCAGAAAGGCTTCTTTTGTTCTGCAGAAGAGCCTGTGGTCCCTTATCATTTCCTATCCATGTAATTTGTTTTTCTAAGGGAGTGAAGTCAGCTCATAAGCAATCAGCAAGCCTTATTACACTCTGCAGCTATGTAGCCCAGGGGGTCACAGATCAGAATCTGTGTTGGAGTTTGGCATGCAGCTACAGGGTAAATACCTGTTTGGTTGTAGTCAGCTTTGTAATTGTGATGAAGCTCAATGCGTTAGTGTTTTTGCTTATCTGTCTGGGAAACCATACATTCGGGCAAATAGCAATCATGGAACTTACTTTATAATGGAATGGAATGGAATGGAATGGAATGGAATGGAATGGAATGGAATGGAATGGGATAGGATAGGATAGGATAGGATAGGATAGGATAGGATAGGATAGGATAGGATAGAATAGATCAGGTTATCAAAGGAACACTGTTCTTATTGTTGTTGTTAGTTCCGAAGTCGTGTCCGACCCATCACAACCCCATGGACAATGTTCCTCCAGGCCTTCCTGTCCTCCACCATGCACCGGAGACCATTTAAGCTCGCACTGACTGCTTCCATGACTCTGTCCAGCCACCTCTTTCTCTGCCATCCCTTTCTTCTTTTGCTGAATTCCGTAGTAGGGAAATACAGCTACAGGGTTGTTTCCTGAATAAAAGTTGGAGCAGTGAATCCAGTGGATTTATGATATGATTGAGCCAGCTAATTTTGTATTATAAACTGGATTGAATTAAGCAGTATAATCTGCAAAGGTGTAGAATCCTGAAAGCAGTGGAATCTCAATTCACAACTACTTCTGTTCGCAACCAACTTGGTTCACAACTAAGAAGTGTGCTAAATATTTGACTTGGTTCACGAACAAATCCTCAATTGTCAACCGAACACAGCCACGGTGATTTTCCTTCTGCGCCATTTTGTTTGTAAAATAGCCATATCTGGCATCCTCGTCCTCCTCCTCCTGTTCCAGCCACTTCTTCTTCATCAGTGTCAGTCAGCTGCGGGTACTCCTGCTGCTTGTCAATCAGCGCCGGTCAGCTGCGGGTGGGAGGAGCAGGATGTTCCTCTTACTGTTATGGTGCATTCTGTGGCATATTTCTTACCTATAAAGCCCTGAATGGCTTGGGTCCGGGTTATTTATGGGAACACCTGCTACCAGCGACATCTTCCCACCGCCCAGTCCGTTCCCATAGGGAGGGCCTCCTTCGGGTGCCGCCGATCAGGGAGTGTCGGTTGGT
>JANHFR010006492.1:19293-32958 GCA_032468015.1 Mimophis mahfalensis | reverse complement strand
TATATTTGACTGGAGCAGACTTATGTCCTGTTTTATCACAGATACATGACCAAATGATCCAATCACCTCTAACAGTTCTGTATTGCGTTCTATAGAACAGGGCTCTCCAACCTTGGCAACTTTAAGCCTGGCAGACTTCAATTCCGAGAATTCCCCAGCCATCTTGAAGTCCTCCAGGCTTAAAGTACCAAGGTTGAAGACCCCTGCTATAGAAGGATATTTTGACTGACTGACTGACTGATTGATCTGTATGCTGCAGAACTCACAAAGAGTCACTGTGGCATATGGATGACAACTGGAAATACATTGCCACTCAGGTATTTTTTATATTCAGATATATTTATAACTCTTCTCTTCTTTCCCCCAGCCAACACTACTCAAATGATGTTAACTGCAGAAAAGACTTGTGTATTTGATACAAATACACACAAGAGAAAAACTACATATACTTCTTCATTAGGAAACCCCCTCATAATGCGGTGTTGTGGCTCATGTGGTAACTAGTGCATGTAGTGAGATACTTTCAACAGTTTTACTCTCACAGACAGTTCTGCTCTACAAAAGTCTGTATCCATAGAACAAAGCTGCCTGGGAATTCTTCTGAATTTCCTATGGTAAATATCCCAAATACTGAGTAGGGTCACCCCCACCCCCCTCTAAGTGGCACAATAGTCCAGGTGTGTGTGTGGGGGAGAGAGAGACAGACAGACAAAGGGGACAGAAGAATGAACTTAATTCATGAACATATTTTAGCCATAATGAGCCCTAAAATGTTGTTTTTCTGTATAGATAAATATTCATTACCAGACACAGAGCACAGTAGAACTAAGTAATCCATTTAAATATTGCAATGCTGTTGATGCCTCATTAGTCATATTTTGCAACACAGATTTAAGAATGGTCACAACAGTAGAAGAAGAAAACAGAAGAAAAATGTAAAATATCTTCTGTTAGCCTAGGCTAGTTCTTGTTTGCAGGCTAAAATCTAGGATTATGTTACAAATGCAGGAAATGTCACAACCGCATCTTCACCATGTAATTGAAAAGTGTATTAAAAATACCCATAAACTGTTATTATTGTACCTCTCCAAGATTTTTAATGACCCCCCACTTCCCATTTTCATAGACTAATGACTTAGGTTATTTATACCACAAAGTTTCGGGTGGTGTTTTCTAGTCTCATTAGAATGCTTTAAAATAGTTTAAGAAATAACAGCTGTGAACTCCAGCAATGAATGACATTGCTTCTTTTGAAAAGCACATACCAGAATAAATTTTTAATGGGCAGGGAATGGTTTATGGTGATCTGCAGTTGGTTCCTCAGAAATATGTGGTAAATGTCATGTACAACTTAAGATGACATTCATTTATGTACTACAATTACCTATGTTGCATCTCTTAAAACTTGGTAGGATTTCCCCCCCTATGTATTTATCCTAGAGGGCATCATTACTATATTAAGCATTCATCTAGAAAATCAAACTCAGTAAACAGTTATTGGGACTTTTCCCATGAAACCCAGTGTCTGTAGTTATGATTTCTGAGAACGCAATTAATGATTCTCTCTAATCTAAATTACAATATTGGGTTCTCCTCAGGGAAAGCCATGCTGGCAATTAGTATGCTTGCAGAAGTTTATAGTATATATCATTCTGAGTGACATATGGGTTTCATTATTTCAACTGTGTCCTCTTTGTTATTGTGCCAATTATTTGGTTTGCTGGAATAAAATACTAGACTTTGATTAACACCGAATTTAAAGGGAAAAAAAAAGAACGAAGAGTAAAAAAAGTGAGATGAATATCCACAGGAGCAGATGGTAATCCTTCCAGACATGTTGAGTACTTAGCAACTTTTAAACTTTTTGGTATTTCACTGAAGTTTTACTTCATGAAAATGTATTGCCTCCTCCAAATTGGCATGATCCATTTGGCCAGCCTCCGCCAATCCTACATTTTCACTTCTTTCTTTTGCCCAGAAATGCCATTTGCTAGATTCAGTACTTTTTTATTCTTATTATTTTTTCTTATAAGAAATATTCATCTGAAAGAACAACACCAGATTATTGCAGGTGGCAAAAAAACCTCCCCAGATTGCATCGGTAATAGCAAAATCAATGTTACGTAAAAACTAAAAAAAGAAATGTGAAGATATTATAATAGAAACTGTTGTTATGTGTTCTTGATAATTAAACCAAAACTTTATTTAACTGATATTAGTCATCCACCCAAGACTTCCATAAATTGACAGTGCAATTTTGGCCAAGAAAGTACATATATCTGTCTATTGTTATTATTGTTCATAACACAAAAAAAGCTTTCTGGATCCATTTAATCTATTATTGACAAAAATGCATTCAGAAAACACATAATTTCAGATACCCTTTCAGAAAAATTATTATACTTATACAAGGTAGGATGATAGTAGAGATGTCACACTAAACTTACTAAATTATCTTGGTCTCAAAACTATTTTCTGAAAATGGCAAAACAAGATTATGTTGTGTCAGGGAGGAACACATACATTTCATGAAAATAATGTAAATACATCTTACAATCCAGTCCTTAAGATTTAGCATAATGAGCCATTACATGTAATGTTGTTTCCACATTGACACATATTCATTATCAGACTGTGCATAGTGAAACTCTAAACTATCAATGTTTTTGAGAGTGTTATTGCTTGTCTTTCCCCAAGTCTCCTTTTTAAAAAATACTCCAATCAATCAAATCAAGTTAAGTTTAAAGTTTATACATCATTTCATTCTATTAAGTTTATATGTCAGTCCATTCTACTAATAATGTAGAATTGGTCATTAAGAGAGTCTAATTTCCCATGAATCTGTGTAGTCCCTTTTTAAAACCTTCTAACTTGATTATCACCATGCCATATGGCAGCAAATTCCATATTTTCGGTAACTATATTTTATCATTTATATTTATCTTACATTTATATGACCTCCCATCTTGCACAAGTGACCTATTTGAAACATCAGTACAATACAGTAACTCAAAATGAAAATGAAAAAATGAAAGGCACTAAACAAGGACAAGACAAAAAAGAACAAAACAAATACCTGTGTGTTATAACACCTTATTTTTATTTGTAATCTCAACATAAACTGTAAAAAAAAATTAGGACAAAAAACTTGCTGCGTTATTCCTGAATTATTTTACATTTAGTTTCAATAAATTATTGCCCTGAGTCCAATATTTTCAAAGATAAAAACATTTCCCTTTCAGCTCACACTATATCAGTGGTTCCTCATGTTGTGGTGACCCCCAACCATAAAATTATTTTCATATACACATGTATTTGTATTGAAAGATGTGTTTTCTGATGGTCTTAGGCAACCCCTGGGAAAGGGTTGTTCGACCCCCAAAGGGGTCCCGACCCACAGGTTGAGAACCACTGCACTATATGCTCCTATATTAGATAGACTTTGGAAAAAGTGCAATGAGGAGCAACTAAGACGATTAAAGGCCTGGAGAGAAAAACTTATTAAGAATGATTGCAGAAATTGGGTATGGCTAGTCTAGAGAAAAGAAGGACTAGGGGTGACATGATAGCTTAAAAGTTAAAAACTCTGGCCATGAAATGAGAAGAAAGGTCTCACTGGAGAAGAGCCTCATGCTGGGAAAGATTGAGGGCAATAGAAGAAGGGGACGAAAGAGAATAAGGTGGCTGGACGGAGTCACTGAAGCAGTCCGTGTGAGCTTAAATGGACTCCGGGGGATGGTAGAGGACAGGAAGGCCTGGAGGAACATTGTACGTGGGGTCACAATGGGTCGGACATGACTTCAGGACATGCTAGCAGTATTGCCACAAAGAACAGAGGGTCCCCTATGTATTTTCCGAAGCACCAGAAGGCAAGAGAAGAAACAATAGATGGAAACTAATCAAGGAGAGAAGCAATCTGGAATTAAGAGCCTCGGTGGTGCACCAGGCTAAGTGCTAGCACTTAGCTGCTGGTTGCCTGCCATTAGTGCGAGTTCTAATCTCACCAGGCTCAAGGTTGACTCAGCCTTCCATCCTTCTGAGGTAGGTAAACTGAGGACCCGGATTGTTGGGGGCAATAAGTTGACTCTGTAAGTCAGCAAGCTGACTTTGTAAAACACCACTTGGGTGGGGCAAAAGCCCTAATAAGCAGGTCTATACAAAGAATGAAGGCAATTGCTAGAGTGTATTGTAAGGCCCCCTGAGTCTCTGGAGAAGGGCAGCATATAAATGGAAATTTTTAAAAAATGATACAGCAGAACCTCAGTTCACAAACGCTTCAGTTCACAACCAATTCGGTTCACAACAAAAAAATCAGCTAAATCTTTGACCTGGTTCACAAACGAGTCCTCAGTTCACAACCAAACTTCCTGAAGACAAAGAAATCTCAAGAGAGAGAAAACACCTGAAGGAGAGCGTCCTTCCATCGCGGAGGTGTATTCTCCCGCAAAACAGCAACCTCTCACTCCTAATTGACTGACTGAACAGTTTTCTCGGTGGTTCATGGTTTTCTCAGTGTTTGTATTTAAGGATTTTACTGTTACACTGTGTGTTCTTTGGCATATTTAACCACAGTACTATATTTGTGTGCTTCAAAATCTTAAAAAAACAATAGAGTTCATAGGGGTCTGGAACGGATTGATCGTATTTCATAAGTTTATGAAGCTTCTTCATTAAAACCTCTTATGTTCTTACAGGGAAATTCTAGAAATACCAGAAACCAAACAAGTTTGATAGGCAAATCTTTCAAAGCGTGATTGGGGAAATCTTGGTTTCCAAATCCTGTTTGATTTTGATTTCTCACAATCTTCAGAAATAAGGGGGGGAACCACCAAGAACCTGTCTGAAAGTTTTGAAGACTGTCTGATTCCCCTGATATTTCTCCTGCTCTCCTGCTTCTGCCTGCCATCTCTACTACTTGCAAGCTCCTAAAGTATTCTTTCTTTCACTCTTCCTTACCTTTTACAGGAGAGCAAAAGAAGGCAGGAGATGAAATAGAGGTGGGAGTGGAGGAAAGGGACCGTTTCTCATTTTGCTGCACTCTAAAATGACGTGTAAGGACAGAAAATACATCAAGACTCTTCCCTTCCTGTGTACTGATGTGAGCTGGACAAAGATACGGGCGTGTAGAGGTGGGAAGGCCTCAACAGCCTCTGCTTAGAGGCAATGCTAGATTATCTTTTAAATAAATATTTAAACTGCTCTTTGCAGGAATCTATAAAACAGCATTCCCAACAGATGGCTGTCTGGTCTCTGCTTGAACCCAACCAGTGAAAGGTAATTGATTACACTGTCCAATAGGTCTTATTGTTAAGAACTTGTTAAGAACGTGGTATTGAAGTATGTTTTCTTGTAATCTGCGTCTTTTATTGTCCCCTGAACATTCTGGAATTATAGGGAAAAGGTTTTGACCTTCTCCTGTATTACAACTTCTCAGAAATTTGAAGAGTGTTATCATATTCTTTGTTTTTTAATTGCAAACATTCCATATACATACATTCCCTTCCCTCCCTATTATTATTTATCTAGTATTAAAACTTCTAGGCCGTTCAACTCCCAAAGGACTCTGGGCAACCTACAACATTTAAAATCATAAAGAAAACATTGGTATTAAAACATTTTAAAACCCTCCCCTCAGGTGGAATCATTAGCCCCACGCCTGTTGGCATAGCCAGTCTTGACAGCTCGGTGGAAGGTCAACAGGTTGGGAATGATCCAAATCCAGCTGGTTCTAGAGGGTCGGAGCAGCCACCGAGAATGTTCTCCCCCATGGACCTGCCAGCCGGCATTGTTTAGCTGACGGGACCTCTAGGAGGCCAACTCTGGGATCTAATAGGGTGCTGGGAGGCATACAGTGGTAGAAGGCAGTCTTGAAAGTAGCACGGTCCTTTAAAAAAATTAGGTTTTTTGTCCCACTCAACTGCTTTTTCTAGCACACATCCTTACTAAGATAGTGTTTCTATCTTAACTTCATCTAAAGGATTCATTTAAAAATTCTCTCCATCAAGTTCACCATGCTGGGCCTGAATGTTTTAGCAGTCCATAAGAAGTACAATTCCTTTCATGACAATGAAACATTATCCAAATGGTTCCATAAACCAAATTTTATTTATATATATATTTATTTATTTTAATCCCATTTATACCCCGCCCTTCTCCGAAGACTCTGGGCAGCTTACAATCTCAGAGCACAACTCATTGTGCTCAGCAACAAATCTTCTCCCGTCAACACCATTTGCACACCCAGGCATTTTACGTATATTATTTTGATTTCTCTTTTCAGTTCATTTTAATGGACTGGAAGTGTGGTTGAGAACATCACTTGAGGCCCCAGGACCTTGTGCTTCATCCTTAGAACTTAGTTACAATCATTCTTTGCAATGTCCCATATCTCACATGGATTGACAGGAAGGGATTAATGTCAATGTTAATACATTTGGAAATTGTTTTGCTCCTTGCCTCTGACAGAGTTGGTGACTTGATACACAATTGTTCTGGTTTTTCAGACTTCCAGTTCTTTGTCTTCCTGAAGAGCCCAGGAAGCTATCCTGTCTCCTGTTTGTCAGCATCACCTTTTCTTCCTCTGAAGGCTTCCCCTGTTTGTTCTTGAAAGGACTGAAAATTGATTGTACTTTCAGTGGTCAAGAATATCACCTACATCTCTTGCTTCTGAGTTGTCACTCTCAAGCAACAGGGTTGCTCTTTTGTTTGATGTTCTTTATTATGAAAAGTTGCTACCTCTGTCAGCTGAAATGATTTTTTTTCATTTGATAAAACAGCGTATTCTCTAATGAACTATGGATGTTCCACCTACAACTCCAATTATTTGAGTTTTTCTTTAAGTACATACTGTTTGCACTTCAGCTGATACATATCAAATTGTTTTCAGGATTACAAACAAGCCATTCACATTACAGGTATATTAGCTGTTGACTTCTGTTCCTTTTTACTTTTGTTTCTTATGGCGCTACTAATAGAAAATATTTATGTGATGGTGGTTCCCGAAGGTGGTTTTTTTAAAAAAAGGCAACTGGGCTTCCTTGATGTTTTCTTTTCTTGAAGACATTTCTCTTCTCATCCAAGAAGCATCTTCAATTCTAACCAAATGGTAGGAAATGGAAAGGATTTATGCTCTTGGCATTCAACCAATTGCGAACACTTAGTTATATTTATTTATTTAATCATTAACACTTCTTCTTGTTCCCTTTTAAGGCTTCATGATAGCTAAGTACAAACTTTTTTATTTAGAACATTTGTTTGTGGCTCCCGTGTTGAATTCAATTCTTGTTAATTCTCCATGTTGCTCTATGAGCTGGAGACCATCTGCCTTATATTCTTCTTATGTTCTCAGCTTACTCACCAGGAAGCAATCACTCAATTACCCAGAAAGGGCTCTCAGATCCCACTTCTTCCAACATCTAGCTATTCAGAGTTGTCCTTTTCACCTTTCACAGCTGAGCACACAGTCCCTTAGCTTCTCCAGTCACTGTCCTTGCTTCCTTCTATTTTCTTTCCTTCTATTTCCATGTTGAACTGCTAAGCAAATCCCATTTGTTCTCCTTCTTTAGTCACTTGTTAACTAATTTAGACTCTTAACAATCCCATAGTGTTACTACAATCATATAACACTGTCTAATGTTTATATAATACTGCGTTTTGCTTTTTACACAGTGCTCTAATTCATCTCTGTCTTTAGATGTTCATGAGATTGTACAGAAAATGGGGGAAACCCATTGTCTTTGGGTGCCCTTACTCATTCTGTTCCAGGGAACCCTTGGCTGTGACCTTAAAGTCTAATCTGAATGTCTGTTGCTTGGAAGGGATCTTTTAAGAGTTGTGCAAAATTGTTTCCAAACCTGTATGATGTCTTTCTTTCACTTTAACCACACCTAAAGGTAAAGTAAAGGTTCCCCTCACACATATGTGCTAGTCGTTCCCGACTCTAGGGGGTGGTGCTCATCTCTGTTTCAAAGCCAAAGAGCCAGCGCTGTCTGAAGATGTCTCCATGGTCATGTGGCGGCATGACTAAACACTGAAAGTGCATGGAATGTTGTTACCTTCCCACCGACGGTGGTCCCTATTTTTCTACTTGCATTCTTACATGCTTTTGAAATGCTAGATTGGCAGAAGCTGGAACAAGTAACGGGAGCTCACTCCATTATGCAGCACTCAGGGTTCGAACCACTGAACTGCCGACCTTACTGATCGACAAGCTCAGCGTCTTAGCCACTGAGCCACTGCATCCCCCATCAGCCACACCTATTATGCATGAAAAACTTTGGATACAGATAAAAAATTACACCTATATGGCTCAAGTACAAGGCTACTTAAGGACCAGTTTAAAGGATTGGAAAGCAGAAAACCCTAATTCTCCAAAAACTAAGTTCATTCAGCCCAGGCCAATTATAAATTGACAATGGGGAGATCTCACCTGTCAGAAATAGAGACCAAGGCAGCTTCTGCTAAAGCTTTTGTAGCAGTTTTATCAATGCTGCATAACACACTTTCAGCCATCAACAAAAGAATTAAAGATGCTTGCACAACCCAGCCAATAATGATAACGGAGCTTTGATATAGTGAGCCTTTATCATCTCTTTTCAATGAGTGAAACACAAGCCTCAATAAAAGGCTAGAAGCTTGGTGGACGGTACAGAGACAGCATGAGATTAGCAAGATCATCTAACACATTCTGGTTTTCGTCCTTGTTTATATTTTAGCTATATCAGATGGTGTTCTGTAGGCAGAGAGCAACAATTCTTTTGGGCAGCAGGTTTTGCCTTTCTTCAAATAAGTTTTCAGACCTAACATTTTATTTAAAATGATTTAACGCTATAAAGCAAAGAACCACTAATACACCCTTCAGAAAAACCCTTACTGCAATAATAGTTATGCATTTTGTTTTCTGCTCTTTGCATTTAGAATACTTTTCTTTATTTGAAATATAGACTTATTCTGATTTTTTAAAAGTGACATTGGGAACGTTTAAAATTCAGAGACCAGTGTCTGTGGCCTAATATGCCATTGAAAAATCCATTTAATGGGAAAAAATGTTTGGGGTTTTAAATTTTTAATTGGCTTTTAAATTTATTGTGAACTCGATTTTATTGTTTATTGGGGTCTGTTATTAGTTTAATTCTTTTTTTAATTTTGTATTTGCTGTTTTTATTTGTTGTGAGCCTCCCTGAGTCCTTTGGGAGTAGGACGGCATATAAGTCCCAATAAACTTAAACTCAAACTTTAAAAACCACTTCAGTTTTATATAGTTGAATATGCACGTTGAATATGTTATTCCATAGTTGAACCTTCCCCCACCAAGAGTTAAAATTGGGTGGGATGCTAGGGCTTTATAACAAAAGTAACTATTAATGAAAAACTATCTGATACATCCAACACAGCGGGACCCTGTTCCTTCCCTCTAATCTTTCAGCGAGACTCAAGGGAGGCTAAAGTTTAGATCAGTCTATTCTCTCTAGAACTTTGATTCACTATTAAATTCCATCTAATGAAGATGATTTTGCCATCTCACATTCATCAGCAGGCTATGCATAGAACAATGGCAGGATCTAGAGGGATAGAGGGATATTGTTCCTTTTCTTGTTATGCTGTACCTGAGTAGAATTGCATGGCAATTTACATCATGGGTGTCATGATGTATTATACTGGACCTTAGCTGACTGAAAAAAAAAATGTAGCAGCATTGCCTTATGTATTATGCATGCCTAACAATAATGGGAGGGGATGGAGGAGAGCAACAAAGACGATTAGGGGACTGGCGGCTAAAACATATAAAGAACGGTTGCTGGAATTGGGTATGTCTAGTTTGGTGAGAAGAATAGCTGTGTTCCAGTATCTCAGAGGCTTCCACAAAGAAGAGAGGGTCAACCTATTCTCCAAAGCAGCTGAAGGCAGGACAAGAAGCAATGGATGGAAACTAATCAAGGGAAGAAGCAACTTAGAACTAAGGAGAAATTTCCTGACAGAACAATTAATCGGTTGAATCACTTGCCTCCAGAAGTTTTGAATGCTCCAACATTGGAAGTTTTTAAGAAGAGATTGGATAACCGTTTGCCTGAAATGGTATATGGCTTCCTGCCTAAGCAGGGGGTTGGACTAGAAGACCACCAAGGACCTTCCAACTCTGTTATTCTATTCTATGTATTCCTCTAAATGTGCAGCTATCACAACCATTTTCTTATACTTTATTCAGGTTCCAATAGAAGAGATTATCTGTAGCTCAGGGTTGGAGTGTGGAGTTCTTGGTATTCTCAGAGCTTGGCTGTTTGCTTGCCATTACTCAACTGGATGATATCAGCAGTGTATTTTGAAATAAAGCATATGTTTCCTAGGACTGTTGTTTTTTAATTCCAATTTATATGCCGCCCTTCTCCGGACACTCAGGGCAGCTTACAATCTTTAGAAGCACAATTCAATGTGCTTAGCAATAGCCTTCATTCTTTGTACATGCCTGCTTATTAGCGGTATTTTTATAAGGTCAGCTTATTGCCCCCAACAATCTTGGGTCCTCAGTTTACCTACCTCGGAAGGATGGAAGGTGAGTCAACCTTGAGCCTGGTGAGATTCAAACTTGCCTTAATTACAGGCATCTATGAGAACCATTTGTATTTGGCTCAACTTTCTTGAACTTCTTTTCGTCATGTGTTGAGATCAAAATTACCAGATTTCCCAACCCTATTGTTGGAAAAGGCTGCCCACATGCGGCTATGTTAATAGACAATATTGGCCATTTGGAGTTAGGGGAAAGCTGATTTGTTTTATGCTTGGATTATTGATTCTGGTTAGTAAGGCCAAAACAACAACAAATAATGTCTGTAGGATGAAAACTCCCAACAGTGAATAGAAGAACTCCAAATCTATAGGCTTAAGTATGCAGTCTGTAAAAAGTACTAATAGGAAAGAGTTTATTGGGTAAACTGTTGGGAAAAATTCCTTTTGGTGGCAAATACTTCGAAATGGATAATCATCATATTCCACGTGTTTAAGTTAATTGCACTATAATCTTTACATGGAGTTATAATGCTGTGCATGAACTACTATACTTTCCAATAGCAATAGCACCTAGTCTAATATACGTTACAGCCCTTTCTAAGTGACACAGATAAAGAATTTTTAATACATGATGTTCTAAATAGGAATCTCATTATTGGCACAAAATATGCCTGAATTAAATTCGTTAAAGCAGCGGTGTCAAACTCAATTTCATTGAGGGCCGCATAAGGGTTGTGTTTGACTTTGGGGGGCCAGGGTAGACATGGCCAGTGGGGTGCGTGGTCAGTGGGGTGTGTGGCCAATAGGGGTGTGGCCAGCTCAACATCACTTATGTCAGGGGCGACTAAGGTGGCCCAAGTGCTGTGCCAGCAAAAATGATCTCCCGACCCACGTTTTCAGCTGTGATGGCTTCCTGCAACCTCTGCCAGCAAAACAGAGCTGAGGAGGGTAGAAGTTAGAGTTCTGAGCTCCATTTTTGCTGGCAGAGGCATTGCAGACCAGTCCTTTGCTGTCGGTCCCACGGGCCAGATCTAAGCATCCCGGGGCTGGTTCTAGCCACCGGGCCTTGAGTTTGACACCGCTGCTTTAAAGGATAAAATATGAGACTAAAAAGAAGTAGGAAGTAGGAATGCATAACACAATCCATCTATATTAGAGTTGTATTCATCTCTATAAGGCAGGATGTCAAACTCACGGCCCGTGAGCTGGATGAGTCACACGCTGGACATGCCCACCCCCTTTTAGCGAGGGGGAAAAAAGTCACAATACATCACGTGATGACAACATGATGATTCAGGTTTGACACTCTGCTATAGAGATAGTACTGGAGGATCTCTATAATTCTAGGATTTGGGTACATAGCTGTTCTGATGGATTTTGTTTTAGTTTCATGTATGCAAAAGATGACTAATGAAATTACAAGTCTCTTATATGAGATTATATGAAAAATTGCTTCACATCAACATGTCTCATCTTCCTCTCTTGAACCAATGCTTGCAAGAAGGCTGGACAGTCTGAAAATTGCAGTCTAACTGGTAGCTACAAAGCACCAGTTTTACGTAAACTATTTCACATAATTAGTAAAGATTACCTAACCATTGCTTCACATGGAGAAACTGATGCCCCATACTGGGAAAATCCCAAAGAAAAATATAGAAAGAAAAGAAAAAGAAAAACCACTGTTCCCCAGCATTGGACCAGTGGTGGTATTCAGCTAGTTCTGACAGGTTCTGGAGAACTGTTAGTGATAATTTTGATTGGTTCAGAGAACCAGCAAATACCACCTCTGATTGGCCAACTGCATAGCCATGTCCACCAAGCCACGCCCACAGAATCAGTAGTAAAAAAAATTGAATCCTACCACTGGATTAGACAACAAGTAATACGGGTGGAGGGATGCAGTGGCTCAGTGGCTAAGATACTGAGCTTGTGGATCAGAAAGGTCGGCAATTCAGTGGTTCGAATCCTGATTGCTGCGTAATGGACTGAGCTCCCGTTACTTGTCTCAGCTTCTGCCAACCTAGCAGTTTGAAAGCATGTCAAAATGCAAGTAGAAAAATAGGGACCATCTTTGGTGGGAAGGTAATAGCGTTCTGTGCGCCTTCAGCATTTAGTCATGCCGGCCACATGACCACAGAGATGTCTTCGGACAGCGCTGGCTCTTTGGCTTTGAAACAGAGATGAGCACTGCCCCCTAGAGTCGGGAGTGACTAGCATGTATGTGTGAGGGGAACTTTTATTTTTACCTTAATGTGGGTTGAAGAAGCTTTGGGATTGCTTTCTACCAACATGGGAGAAAAGCAAGACTTAAATGAACTCTTAAATTAGATTAAAGTCTAATGTTTGACTTGTGAGGAAATCAACATGTTTCTAAGAAGAAATAGGAAGAATGAGTAAGGCCATACTGTTATATGGTCAGTGGCCGGCTATGAATGCATCCCTTCTCTTTTCCTATCCATCTTTGAGTTTTCATTTCTTCTGTGCCCACTGAACAACGGAGCAAGCAATAAACTATTCTTGCCAGAAATCTGAAGTATTCAAAATTAACCCAGAAGGCCATGTGAAAATAAGCCAGTGGCTGCATAAAAATAGAGGGTTTTATTTTCATTAAAAGTTACGTTCCTAACATATGATTCCGCTTCAAACAGAATCCAAGTGCAGAAATACTCCGGTTCTAATGCAATGCCTAAACCCTGACCGTGGAAAGGAATGTCTTAACTGATATGCCACTGAAAGGAAACAAATTGCTGTACTCTTATCTTTGAAAGATGATCCCGTGGCAAACTAACTTGGCTTCATGTGAAGGTATCCAGGATTTTATAGGGGGGAAAA
Source organism: Mimophis mahfalensis (assembly GCA_032468015.1). Taxonomy (NCBI): domain Eukaryota; kingdom Metazoa; phylum Chordata; class Lepidosauria; order Squamata; genus Mimophis; species Mimophis mahfalensis. The sequence continues at coordinate 19,623 of JANHFR010006492.1, read as the reverse complement.
AAAACATTCCAGAGTTATAACAAAAGCAAACTATTTTGCTCTCCGCATATTCTTATTAATAGTTATAAAGGTAACTTTCGGGCTCCTTGGACAAAGAGAATAAATGATAAATGTAGTTGTTGAATGATTAACTTTTTTCCTCTTAAGCAATTATGCATAATGGAAGAATAAAATACCCTCAACTTACAACCAGTTGGCATACCTGTCAAGTTTCCTGGACTGGTTGGGAAATCCCATTTCCCCCCCCCCCCCTCTTTTCTGGCCCTGTCCCGTATTTTTTTTTAATTTCCCGTAGTTTCTCTGACTCTGAGGCACTCCCCCGCACGCACG
>JANHFR010006486.1:37549-53384 GCA_032468015.1 Mimophis mahfalensis | reverse complement strand
TGGAACGAATTAATCCATTTCCAATGCATTCCTATGGGAAACCAATTTTCAACTTACAAATTTTTCTACTTACAAGTGTGCATTTGGAACGGATTAAATTCGTAAGTAGAGGGACCCCTGTATAAGGGACGGAGTTGTCCCCAGCCGTTTGCTGGGTCTTCACTATGATTAAAAAAAGCTGTTGCGTGAAATCACTCTTGGCTACAGAGTCCTCATTTCCCCCCCAGATCTCCGGATCTAACACCCTCTCCTTTCCTTCACCCTCCCTCATCAACCTGGATAGATGGGCTGGGAGTGAGCCTGACCTCCCACCATTAGATGGAGGTATCTCCGAGTTTTGTCTGGGAGGCAAGTGACCTCTAAGGTAAGCCCCTGCTTATTCCTTCCATTTTATGGCCATATACTTATACAATAGGATTTTGACAAGGAAGCTAAGGGAGCATGTAGCCAGAAAATAAAATATTCTTAGGTATCTGTATTCTATAAATGATATTTATACAGTGGAGTGGGAAACCTCTGCTATGTGACAATCTGTTTATTTGCTTTAATTTCCCTGACTAATGATGTTGAACATTTGTTTGGTGGTTACTTAAAAGCTTACAAGATGTTCCTTAGTGAAGTCCTTGTGGTGGTTACATTTCTTTGTATTAACTCTCTGTTTTTATTTGCCCTTTCAACATGCAACCACATGGAAGAATTGGGTGCATTTTAGGGCATATTTTCCATTTAGGTTAGACACGGCTGTAGTCGACTTGACCTTTTCTGCAATATGTACAAACCCAGTGAATGCTCTAAACAGCCTTCCAAGAATTGCTCCATTATCTCTGCCTCCAATTCCAACCAGCATGGCAAAAGGTGAAAGATGCTACAAATTTTAATACAGCCATATCTGGAATGGTACAGATTCCTTATCTCTTTTTTCAAAAAAGCAGAGCAAACTATGATGGGTTGGATCTGTTGGCCGATGTGGGAAAGGACCTTAAAGTTACGAAAATTTGACAGCCATGATATGATGTAATCTATTGTTACCTTCTGAATGTTGTTCAAAATCGTCTCAATGTTCCGTAAGTTGATCAAAACTATCACTTCCTCTGTCTGCTTTTCCTCAATGTTCCGGAGTTGGGAAGAGAGGCCTATTGGATCCCCAATACTGTAGCTCCATTTCCCTCTTCCCAGGTCCTGCCAATCTTCTTGTGACAATGTATTGCAACAATGTGTATTTCTAACTAGGCTATAAAATCATTGGACATATTGGGCAGAAATTTCTGTCCCTGAGGTACAGTGCTATGAGAAGTTTCACCTATTAAAGCCTTGGGTTTCATGGAGCTGTTGAAAAAAGAATTCCATCTGCCAAAACCGGTTGTTAATGGATTTGTGTCACCTGAAGGGGGAAGGCCAATTTTTGTTACTCCTTTTGGACAGGTTAAGAAAGGGAGTGTTAGTGAGTTGCAGCTATGTTGGAGGGTCTGGAGACTGAAACATATGAAGAATGGTTGCGTACTGGGCATGTCTAATCTAGTGAAAAGAAGGGCTAGGGGTCACATAGGAGCGGTGTTCCAATATTTGAGGGGCGGCCACAAAGAAGAGGGGGTCAACTTATTTTCCAAAGCACCAGAAGGCAAAACAAGAAAGCAATGGATGGAAACTAACCAGGGAGAGAAGGAATATAGAACTAACGAGAAATTTCTTGGCAGTGGGAACAATCAACTGATTGATGCCTTCAGGGCTTGTGGATGCTCCATCAACGGATGCTTATAAGAAGAGACTGGACATACATTTGTTTCAAATGGTCCTGGGTCTCCTGCTTGAGCAGTTGGGTGGACTAGAAGATCTCCAAGGCACTTTCCAACTATGGTGATGATGATGAGCTCATGCTAATGGGATTTATTCCTTTTTATTGCTGAATTGTGAACATAGAATCTTCATGCTGGGTGGCTGCACGCAGTCAGTGAGATGCTGCCTAAATGTGACTTGTTTGATAAACCAAATAGGGACCATAGGGAGCCGATCTACTTCTATTTTATTGTAAAGCTACATTGGCAGAATGTTGCAAGTCTGTAAGTAAAACCCTCACCTTCCTATCTCCTTTAGGGTGTGAGAAACTAGGAAGGATCTCTTCTGAGCCTCTTATATCACCTTTTATCCAGCTGCAAGCTAGGCTGTCTCTTATTTAACCACCCCTTTGTGGCATTTCTTGGCCAAGTTCGTCTTACATACAATTACATCCAACTATTGCATTTGGCAGGGCATGCTTTATAGCTTAGTATATTCTGTGTGAACCCAACCAGTAGAACGTAATTTGCACAGGAGAACTATTTGCACAGCTTTGATTTCTGCAGAATCTTTACTAAACAGCACCTGTCACTATATTTGTCAATCATCAGGATGTGACTATGCAAAAACAAAAACAAAAACAAACCTAAAAAAAGGTTAATGATCTTTTGACTTTGTCTTGTCATAGTCTTGAGTGACCAATAGATGGCTCTCTTGGACTATACATGTTAGCAACCGTGGCTGCACAGTACTGAATTATCCTGCTTTCCTTGTTATTTTCCTAATAATAGAGAGAAAACATATACAGAGAAAATTAGCCAAGGGGAAAGAGAAGAGTTCTCTTGGTGGAATTGTGGGCTCAATTTATTCCTGAGCACAGTGTACTTGAGGAATGATAAGAGGCAACTTCGAGATCCTTCTAAATAAATAAATAAAAATTATGCAACCTAATCTCTTTGGTTCTTGGCTTAGGTTTATCCAGCTGCCATTTAACCACTGCTGTAGTCATAGAGCATAGACTCATGGGAGCAAATAAAAGCTATTTTGATTGATATGTATTCCTCAAGGACAAGATGAAATATAAAAAGCAAGCTTGCAAGAGCTGCTCACCTGTGCTTTGAGCTTTCCTTTTCCTACTCACTCCAACTGTGCAATGGAAACAAAGAGCAAACCGATAATGGAAATTGTTTCTTCCTTCACTTAGACCCTCCCTCCCTGCTTCATGCAGCTCCCTGTGTACTGGAACAATGAGAATGAATTGAGATAGAAAAGCAGTTTTGATGGGAAGGGGGAAGAGATAAATCCATCGGTTTTGGTAGGGCCTAAGAGCACACTTTAAAAAACAGACTTCAGTAGAAGAAATCCAGCTCCCTGTCCCCCATCTGATCCCAGTTAAAGAATAAGACAACTGTTGAAAAACAGGTAGTGCTTTTACAGTTTCATTCAGAGTTATTAGGAAGGTGGGTTTAGCAGCCAACTAATTTCTGGTTTGTTGCCTACACAATATAAATGGATTGTATTGTCCTACCACCCAAATTAGACAAGATAAATAATATGTTAGAAGACAGAAATGAACTGAAAATGCTTTTATAAATTACTGGTGTGGGAAGGTTTTTCTTTTTTAAAAAACAGATTTTAACAGAGATGATTGCTATGTTATTTAAGAGCACAGGTACAGGGGTGAGTGGGTAGCTGGCTTAGAAATATTAAATGTGAAAAAAACCCGACATGGTGATTGAGCATGGTCTGAATATGAGTTAGCAGTTTTGTGGCTCTGAAAAAAGGCAAGCACAATGTTGACTTACAGAAGAACAAATGCTCTTTCCAAATTATGGGAAACAATATTTTGCATAGGTCAGAAATCACCTCCGGACAGGTGTCCAGTCTGGACACCATGGTTTCAGGAAGATCCCCCAAAATGTTGAATAGATGCAGAGAAAGATTAAGAGGATGATCAGAAGTCTAGGAAGAAAACTGGAAGGAACTGGGGAAGTTGAGAAAATTGAGCAGGATATGAATGCACTTTCCCCATACCTGAAAAGGATGTCACGCAGAAGAAATGGAAACTTTTATTTTTTTTTAAACCCCAGAATGTAGGGCACAGAATAATGATATCAAATTTCAGGAAAGCAGATGCTAGTTTAATGTTAGGAAAACTTCCTAATGGTAAATAGTGTTTCAGTAGATGTGTTCAAGCAAAGGCTGACCAGCTATCTGTTGTGAATTCCGACACTGATCAGAGATTTAGATTTGGTGAACTGAATGCCCCCTGAACTCTATCATCAGATAATAAGACAGCAATAAGCCAGGCTGTTTGTCATGGCTGAGTTAATATGCTGTTCTCAGTCCCCAAGCTGGCAGAAAAAGAACAAAGTGGCACAAATTGCTGTGCCAAATGTGGCTGCAGTGGGGGTTCACTGACTTAAAATGGGGGTGTGGAGCATGACTGGGTCCCAGCCCCTTTACACAAGTGTAATGTGTGCTGATGCATATAAAAAAAAGTAGAGTGTTGATTGCCTGTCTGTGTCCACTATTTTAAAGCCGCTGACTGCTGAAAGTCTGTAGAGATTCTCAGTCATCCAAGTTGTGGTGCAACTGTACTTTCTTGTTTTTTGTTTTGAAGACGTTTTGCTTCTCATCCAAGAAGCTTCTTCAGCTCTGACCGGATAATGGGGAATGGAAAGATTTAAAATCCTTCCATTCCCCAAATCCTTCCATTTCCCAGTATCCTTTCAGAGCTGAAGAAGTTTCTTGGATGAGAAGTATGTAAGCATGTGGCTATGTCAATATGCTGTCATGGAGTCCTATCTCAGTTTGGAACTCTTCAGCTAGACGGCACTGCAGTATCAAACTAATGGGAATTAGGAGCGGAGAAGCCAGTGCTGGATACCTCTTTGTGAAACAAATAGATCTAATTCAGAATAGGTCCCATAGAACTCTGTCTCATGTACCAACAACCCCACTCCTTATCATTTTTAAAAAAAACAACAATTGCTTTCTATAAACAATTGTAGTGGTGGCAGCACAGTGATTAGAATGCAGTATTGCAGGCTAACTGCCCACTGCCAGGAGTTTGATCCTGACCAGCTCAAAGTTGACTCAGCCTTCCATTCTTCCAAGGTTAGTAAAATGAGGACCCAGATTGCTGGGGTCAAGATGCTGACTGTATAAACCACTTAGAGGGGGCTGTAAAGCACTATGAAGTAGGATATACATCTAAATATTATTGCTACTGCTATAAGCATTTTATGATAAGAGGTTTGTCAGTTTCCTTTCCTATCATTGGTACATTCATTGTACCAATGATATGCCACTGGTAAATTCATTCCTGTCATTGTACACAGGATGAAACCAGGCTTAATAGCAATAACTGTGAGAGGGATCTTGGAGCCTTCATGGACAACCAATTAAATATGAGCCAGCAGTGTGCAGTTGCAGCCAAAAAAGCCAATGCAATCCCAAATTGCATTAACAGAGGAATACAATCAAGATCAAATGAGGTAGTAATACAACTCTATAAAGACTTAGTAAGGCCATACCTAGAATACTGCATCCACTTTTGGTCACCACACTATAAAAAGATGCTGAGACTCTAGAAAGAGTGCAGAGAAGAGTAACTAAGATGATTAGAGGACTGCAGGCTAAAACATACAGTGAATGGGCCTGGCTAGTCTAGTGAAGAAAGGACCAGGGGAGACATGATAGCAGCCTTCCAATATTTCAGGGGCTGCCACAGAAAGGAGGAGGTTAAGTTATTTTCCAAAGCACCTGAAGGCCAGACAAGGAATAATAGATGGAAACTGAACGAGGAGAGATTCAATCTAGAAATAAGGAGAAATTTTCTGACAGTGAGAGTAATGAACCAATGGAACAGCTTGCCTTCAGAAGTTGTGGGAGCTCCATCACTAGAAGTTTTCAAGAAGAGACGGATGTAGAGTCTCCTGCTTTGCTGGGTGGTTGGACTGAATGACATATAAGGTCCCTTCCAACTCTGTTAATCTGTTAAAAACAAAAACCAAGAAAGTCCAGTTGTCTCCTGAAAAAGCATCTTTTGGATAATGATTGCTGCTGAAGCTATCCTGATGCCACCACCTTTTTCTAGCCTGTTGTTATTCTTTTTCTTTTACATGTCAAGCTAAGAAACAATGTTGGCAGTCTCCAGTCTGCCTTTTCCCACCCAATGAACACCACTTGCAAAACTACCAGTGTTCGTACTCCTTAACATGAGGTGAGTTTAGTGGAGACTTAGAACCATGAGTTTAGTCACCAATCCAGTTGCCTGATTATGGGATGGTGTTCTTTACTTTTTTGAAAAGCATGAAAGAAATGCTCAGAAGTAGACTGGAAAGTGCTGGTCAGGCATTACGGGGTCAAATGCCTCAAGCAGAAGCCAGCAATCTGATCTCTCCTGCAGCCCAGATCAGAAGTACCACGTTTGGCCATGCCCAAGAATTGGAGGAAGGGGTGCCTTCAGCAGCCTAAAGTGGCTAGATCAACAATACAAGGGTGTCCATGGAAGGGGGAGGAGTCAACAAGTCACAGAGGTGATCATAAAACTGAAGCTCTGCTCTCTTTTTATATGTGTCTCATTACAACCAATGAAAAGGGCAATAGACCATATCAAATTAAATCTACAGCATAAACTGTGCCATGATAAAAGGAGAAACATATATCTGGAGTAGTTAGGAATGACTTATCCATGTTACGAATGGTCTTGGGAGGACTTTCAGGGAAAATTGGCAAACTTTCCATGAAGTCAACATTTGCAGCTAACAGTAGGGAGATAATGAGTAGATTGGCTCTATTGACTCTCTCTGGATAAAGAGAGGATGCAAAAATACCCAACAAACATATGTTTGCTCCACACAATTGTTTCTCATGAGGAGAAAGCAGCCCAGGAACTTAAGGAATTTGACATAACAAAGTACAAACATTTGAATGACAAACGGAGCATTTAAAGGACACTAAGTTAGGGCTTCCTGTGCTGACCACTTTTGGAAATTATATATTGATTTGATTTAAAGAATTTAAATACCTTCAAATGACAAGGCTGAAAACATTGGGTGAGTGCTTTCATTTCCTAAAGTAAGAAAGTGAAGGTGCAACTTTATAACTTTTAAGAATTTAAAATAAATAACAAAAGCAAGATAAGGGTATAGAAAGTTTTAAACAGATTAAGGGCTCAGGAAACATTGGAATACTGGATTTTTGAATGAAGACTTTGAAATTAATTTTAAAGAATGAATGCTTTTTTTTAAAAAAAAAGAAAAATATTTTTGATATTGAATACATCAAAAACTTACAGTGGCATTTGGAAATAGTTTTGAGGAACTGCACTGGAACTTTGCATCAATAATGCCAGCTATGTTGTGTCTTCTTGGGAACAGTCTGTTTCCAGAAAAAGATATTACAGAAAAAGGTATGCAAAAAGTATACCTGAAAACAAGTATTTGAACAAGATTTTGTTATTAGGTGCAAAACAAACGGTGAAGTTTTAAAAATCAAGGAAATAAAAATGACAATCTAAGAGAGCAATTGGATTTTTTTGATGGATTTTTTTGAATGGGATATGTTGATAATTGGGGTGGTTCACTTTGGATTTCCTGATGTCTAGAATGTTCAGTTGGTTTGATTAGAGCTAATGTGATCTTTAAGCTTTTCTCCATACAGTTGTTTTCTGAATTCGGATCTGATAATATTTGTATTTGTCTTCCTATTTAAAGTATGGGATATTTGTAAGCTCATTCTCTTTAAAGGTTAGACTGTCCTTTTTGTCATGTTAAATTATAGGTTTTTTCTTCACACTAGGATATTGGACCACTGTATGCCTTTTAAATGCGATTTGTTTACAGCTAAGCCAACACTTAGGTGGAATTTGCGATTTTATACATGATAATTATTATTTTAAGGTTTTGCATGGACTTTTGTTGACACCTGAATTGAGAAGATGTTACTGTACTTACTGGGTTTCTTTATAGTTAAGAAATCAGTGCAGTGCAGAGATAAAGAGTTTTGTATCTGTTAATTAAGAGATAGTGAAATTATTATACTTGTGAGGATCGTGGGATTTTTTCTTAGAGATTTTTACTTTTTCTTTGTATCTGGTCTGGGGATGAGAAGAAGGCAATGGCATAAGAAAATTGCAGAAAAATACATACCATGGTTAAGGGCGAGTAACAAATTACCCATGGTCTTTCTATGTCTCTGAAGAACAGACACTATTCATTTTCTTTGGTGCTTGACAGAAAAGTCTGGTCCTTTATAATATGAAAAAGTGTTTGTGACATCAGAATAAAAAGTACCTATTATAGAACTGTCTTCTATCCCCTTGATTAATATGCTTGTTAAAAAAAAATAGAAAGGTAGAAATTTATTAGCAAATTTTAGTTTTTTGTTAAATGTTAGGATGTAAAGGTTCATCTCTCTTCTTTCCTTTTTCTTCAGCGGGAAATAAGGAAATCTATTAGATTGGGTTCTGGAATTGTAATACCAAATGTAACTGAAGTCACTGAAGCAGTTGGTGTGAGCTTAAATGGACTCTAGGGGATGGTAGAGGACAGGAAGGCCTGGAGGAATATTGTGCATGGGGTTGCGATGGGTCGGACACGACTTCGCAACTAACAACAACAACAACCAAATGTAAAAGCAAAATCATCCTCTGTTAAATTAAGACTTGTTGAGTTAAATTATAATGCGTTGGTTGCTAGAAACTTGTGTTACATCCACATGTGGTCGGATTCATATAACTTATAAAAACAAAATAAATCATGACTTGTTATTTTTGACTTGACATATTACATTAATTCACAGTTTGCTTATTGATTGTTTATCAAATTAATGGCAAAGAAGTAGTATGAGGGTCAGTGTTAGGAAATACTATGTAATGCTATTCAGTGTGGTTTAAAATTATTATTCAATTTCCTTTTTTCAAGGAAAGGACAAAAGTTTAATGAAAAGATAAATTATTTATTCACTTAGGAACCATTACAGCTAGTTTGGACATGGGTGATCCTAGATACATATTTCATATCCCATTAATTTGAATACAGGGTTAGTAGTAGAATACAGGGACTATGAATTATCATAAGGCATCCAACATTTCTATAATGAATTATAGATTAAACACTGGGATTTGCAACACCAATACACATGTGGAGAATATTAGAAAGCTGTCTTAAAGAAATGGTAGAGATGGCACAGGATTATATAAGACGTGAAGCCAAGCTGCATAGGAACTTTCTTGTCATCTGGCATTTATCCCCATTATTGTGCTGGTTTAGCTAGCTAGAAGTACTTTAGAAGACCTTTCGTTGCCGTTTGTCAATTTATGTCTCTTTTGACCTGAGAAGCTGGTTTATCGTGAACTCCAAATGAAAGAAGATGCCTGTATATACAACTTTATTGGGTTGTTTTCTTCTATTGCCTCTCTTTCTTTTGTGCTCACTTTTTAAAGCAGAATTTAAACAATAATCATCTTGGGAAATACATTTGCCTCATTTTGTTTACAGTATAGTTTTATGATTCTAAGAAATTAAGATTATTATAATGGCTCCAAAGGACAACCTCTCTATGTATGCACACTTGCAAATATAGCTGTAGCAAAATCAGGATCACTTTCTGCAGATATAGTCAGTCTTATTTGCATAGTTCATTAGGATGGGGAATGGTGCCCTTTATATTCTAAACGTTGAGTAATTTGCTGAAATAACTATTCAGATTCAGAAGAAATTGGAAGTAACTAGTTTAAGCAGCTTTACTCTTAAAACATTTTTCATTGGTATGGGTGAAACAATACATTAACAATTTATAGAAAGATATAGTTTGATTAATATATCTTTCCTACAGCGTGTCCGGTTCCAAATTGCATAGTTCTGAGTTATAGAAAGGAGAGAACAAAATTCTCTTTGTCATACCAGTTAAAAGAGGGGAATATGGGAAAGTGGAAACGGTGAATTGTGGAGAGTAAAATGATTAAGAAAGAGGTAAAAAGAAAGATGATGAAACAAAGCATTAACCGCTAACATCAAACAAAATCATTAAACAAAGTATATCCTGATTATTTGCAAATCTAGACCATATGGAGGTTACTTCCAGCCTCTCAACTTTTAGAAGTGAGGCTAACCTCTTTAAGTGATGGTAGACAATACCATTATGTACTATGTATCTGTTGCATTTATAATCCATATTTTCTTGGTAGTTTAGGGGCAAATTGCCATAAGTATCTTTATTGCTACAGCAATAAATGAGATGGATGGGGCTAAAAGACCAACTGGCCCTAAATCACAAAGTGAGCAAATTTGCCACCCTATGTAAGATATGGATATACCATTTTTGGTCTACAAAAAGTTTGGTCTACAATTAGGCAGCAGAAAAGAGTTATAGCTTTATGTATACATTTGCTGCCATCTCGTGATCATCTGGATATTTTTTTTTTTTTTTCAAGTCTGATAATGTCTAATCATTTGAAGCTTGGCATTGCTGAGGTGTGGTGTGGTGGAACTCATGACTGAACACAGTACTGGACGTTATAGTTTTGTTCAAAATAAACAGACCCAGTAAAAGGAGAGGTGGGGTTGCATTATGAAGGTGCAGATGAAGAATGACTATGTTTGGAAGGAAATTCATCACACACAAACAAACACACACACGCACACACCCTGGTGAAATCCCTGCTGGAAACAGCTAGGTCAGGGGTGTCAAACTCACAACCCATGGGCTGGATGCGTCATGTGCTGGCTACGCCCACCCCCAGTTTAGTGAAGGGGAAAAAAGTCATGATATGTCATGTGATGTCAATGTGATGCTGTGAGTTTGACATCCCTGATCTAGGTGAATATTAAGGGAAAAAGAAAATAACAACACAATTGTGGGTGTGGACTACAGACCACCTAAATAGATAAATGATAGAGATGAATCAAAAGACAGAGGTATCCAGGAAAATCACCACTGTGGTAGCTACCCCAATATCAAATGGGAATCAGACTTTGCAGCAGGTGGGAGACCCAATATTTTTTTTGAGGTGCCTTGTAAACAGCTTCATTGTTCAAAGGTGGGGAAGGGATCTTGAAGATCAAATGTAATGAACTTAGCGTTCATTAAGAAGAAATAGTTGAGGACACTGAAGTCGTAAGAAACTTGGGAAAGAGCAAGCACATGATCTATAATTCACTATATTACAGTCAGAGAGAAGGGAAAATCGGAGTTGTGTTCCAGATGTTAAAATGCTTGATTTCCATAGGCTATGCATTCTGGTTGCTGGATTCCAGAAGGATCTCCCAGCAAGAAGTAGCAGCACAAGTACTGAAAATAAAAACAATGGTTAATGCTGTATTTTGTTATGCCACATGAAATGAAATAAGTAAATAAAAGGGAAAAAGCGAGAAACATTTCTTGCTTCTTAAAATCCTGAAGGGAAAACCACTTGTGCAAAATTGTGAAAAATGGGATAACTAAGGCCCAAACACAAGCCAAAACAGAAAAAAAATGAGGAGAGAGTTGATGTTGAATTTATTCATTCTGCTATTAAATAAAAATGTCTTTACTTTAAGTGCTTTCAAAATGGTCGACTAGGTCCAGGCCACACCACACTAACAAACAGGCGACAGAGAGTCTTCTACTGGGCAGATCTCAACCGCCCAAGGCACTCATGTGATGTGTCAATCATAATTAGTACAGAACCCTATAAATATGGGAGGCAAACCAAGCCTCGTGTTCTACTGCTTTCTATTCTATTCTATTTCTTTCTTTCCTCTTAGTTCTCAGTGTTGTACTACTTCTGTATGACTGACTACCTCCTGACTAATATAAATAGCTTGTAAATAAACCTGCTTTCTTCTGGACAACATTTGCCTTGGCCTCCTGACTCCGTCTCTGTTATGATCCATCAACCATCAGTTAGTTGCAAGCTTTCCTATTTAATTGTTTTAAAGGATAGCAGAGTAAATACTGGTTTGCAATAATCCCAACAGTTGATGATTGCATAAAGAGCATTGCGAAGCAAAGAGAAGCAAAAGCATAATTTTAAACAATGGAAAGGGGTGTAGATAGCAGAAAAAGTCCATATACTGTATCTTAAAGTTGCCAAGGTTGAGATACATACTGTAGCTCTAACTAATTGAACACAGTTGGTTTTTTTTTTCCCCACCCCCAGCCTCCAATTGTTCAGTTGATGGCACATGGTCATCTTTGCTTGTTATTGAAGTTTTGAGTTTGGCAGAAGTGAAAAATGAAGGTAATTGCAGGTTAGCTTGAAAATGGGGATTTGGGCATGAAAACTACAGTGGTGTAGAAGTACCCATGGATTCCTGAGTGAAAATAACAAGGCAAGAAAAGGTTAAAAACTACACACAAATAGCAAGCTGACACCTTAAGCTTTTTTGTAACACATAAAAGAAAAAGTGATCAATAACCTTCTTTTACATTAGAAGTCTTTTGGAAAAACTAACCTTTTTTTCAATCATTAGTAGACTTGCGCAAACATATCCTCATTCTAAAGTTCATTAGCCTATGCTTAGAGTTTTGTGATGCTGTTCTTGGACTGCTGAATAAAATTGGCTTATTTAATCGTTAGTAAAACACACGTCCCCTATCTAACCCAGGTCTTGCATACTTGTTGTTGATTTCATAACGATAACTTTGGCAGTCTGTTAATTGCATTCTGAAACTTGTTCTAGATAGTTCTCAATTTACTATTCATTTATTGATTGTTTGAAGTGATAATAGCAGTGAAAAAGTAACTTACAACTGGTCCCCACACGGTGAGGTCCATCACATGTTCAAAATTCGGGTGCCTGGCAACTGGCATATATTTAACATTAATTGCAGCATTCCAGGGTCATTTGCAATCTCCCAGGGGGCTTTTGACAAGCAGTCAATACAGAAAGCTGAATTTGCTTCATGCCTGGAAAAAACAATTGTAAATTCGGGCAGGATCCCCTTAGTGAATTGCTTACTGATAGAAGTTCTGGTCCCAATTGTGGCTGTAACTCGAGGTGTATCTGTATTTTTTATCTGCTTTAAATCAGTAATACAGTTTTAAAATTAGATACACAGTGAAAGATGTGTGTTAATGATTTAATTTCCCTTTGCATTTGGAGAACCTCTTCTTAGAGTTCTATCTTTCCAAGTAATAACGAAGATGAAAAAAGAGCAGATGCTTTAACTCTTGGGGGAAATCTTCATGTACTTTCTCTATTCCCCTGATTGTTGACATTAGTTAAATATATTCATATTGAATCTTGCCTGCACCCCTTTTCAGTCTTGTACTTAACATATAATTTCCCAAACAACATCGAACAGAGAACTCAAATAGAATAAGTGCAAGAGAAAGCAAAGCAGAACTAATGACTAAAATGCATATTTCTCTTCCCCTTGCCATCCCAGAACCTCTGAAAATGGATTCAGAGGAAGTTCCTTTCTCATAAAAAACAGAAATATTTCCAGTCTAAATTAGCAGGGTAGAAATCTGGGTAGAGGCATATTCCAACAAAGGATAACATTTGTAGCTCAGAATTGAAATGAGGGCTCCTTGGTGATCTTTGAGCTTGGTTGTTTTCTTGCAGACCTTTCATTACCCAAACTAGGTACCATCACAGTGCTTATTCATTTGTGAGTAAGATAGGGAAAAAAAAAAAAAAAAAAAAAGGAGTGGTAAGCTTTGTGGGTTTTGTGTATGAGAAAGAAGGAAAAGCAAAATCTGAAGCCATTCAGAGAGGGGTGGAGGGGTATTTTGTATTTCTTCTATAAAATAAAAGTTACGTTTTCCAGGGTTTTAGATTTAGCAAGAAGAGGTTCATTTTTTTTAAAGCAGTACCTTTTATTATACTAAATTTAGATGTTGTATATCACCAAGAGTCTCCATGGTAGTAGATAAATGCAAGAAATTAATTAAATAAATAAGAATCTCACATTTTTTGAATAACAGTTTATTTGATGCCAGAAAAATAATATTCCACTGTAGTGCCCATAGCAAGACTGTTTAAATATTGGGATGATTTGAAGTATCTGACTGATGCTTACTGACTACTTGCTTGGCCTTTTAATATTTATAAAACGTTATCGCAAGCATGCAATATTGCAGGGAACCGAAGGCATGAAGATTCATAGTGAAGTCCAGTAGAGATTTCATGCTTGTTGAAAATGCAGAGTTTGTAAACCTTGCAACAGGAATAACAGAGCATTTCCTGAGGCTAATAATTTCTAAAATAAATGTTTTGGTAAGAGACTGCCCTATGGAGGAGCAGAAGAGCATCTCAACTTTAAATGAAACTTAGATCTATTTTAAACAAACAGAATAGTTAGACTTGTAGTGTAACAGATGTTGTAATCCATGACTTCAAAATAATCTCCTTTCATTTGACAAGCAATTTGTTTTTAGCCATTGCCTTTCTCAATATTGAAAACATCAACAAGTGATTGAAGGAAGAAATGTGTCATTCCTTTCCTTAGCTCAGGTGGTCATTGGAAACTTAGACTCTGTTTAGAAGTTGGTTACTGAGATCAAGATACCTAAAATATAAGAAAGTTTAATCTGGCATATGGTTTTGTGAACTGAGTTTTACCAATCAAATCCATGGTGTGTATCCTGAGATTAAAAAAAAGACATATTCTTGATTGGTAGGAACAAGACTATAAATAACAAAGAATTGAGATGCATTAAGAGAGAATTAAGAAATGAAATGCAGAAAATATAAACATTCATGAATATTACTGGTGTGATAAAGATATTCTTGCCCCAATAAGCCTATTAAGACTATAGTGAGTATTGTTTTAGTAAGGAAATTTTTAAATCTATGGATTATTTTATTTGGCTTCTGAAAAGGCAGCATGGCTTTGCTAGAAAATGACAGCATATATCTCTGGAAGATGAGCCCATGTTGTTGATGGCATGATGGCATCTTGAGGTTGGTTCTCTCAAGAAAAACATTTGTGAACATACATAGGCAGTCACAATTCCAGAGTAGATTTTTGAACAGAAAATCTAAGAGCAAATTCATTCTTTACTATATGACTTGTATTTATTGGCAAGAAGAAAGAAACAGTTAATATGAAGAGGATAGAAAGATACTCTGAATGCTAAGTAGCATGTGTGTACGTCTTTGGGGCCTTGGGTGATATATGATATTGGCCAAAGGAGTGGAAAGATCATCAGAAGATTGAATATGACTCACAAAACTTTGCTGTAGTATCAGCAATTGGTTGTTAGTCTCCATTAGGTATACCCACAGTCAGTTTTGTGATACATTTTGAGTTAATAGTTTTAATTACAGCTGCCAGTTTCTAAATACAGAGGAGAATAGTGAGAGATCTGAGGTACTGCTAATAAAACCTGAATGGTGTTCTTCCACATAAGTTATTTCACCATTACCCCAGACAAATCTTCTGAGCAGTTAGTCTGGCATTACACGTTCACTCTAGCTAGGTAAAAAACTCAGCATTTGGGCAATACAGAGTCCCTGCATACTTTCTCCAGGAAAGGCCCAGCATGCCTCAAAGGAATATTGTTAAGCAATAATTACATCATTAGCCCTTTCTCATTTGGTACTAAAAATGATAGTACTGTACAGTAATGGAAATATTTATTTATTTATTTATTTTATTGAACTTCTATACCACCCTTCTCCCGAGGGCCTCAGGGCAGTGAACAATAAAACACACATAGTACAAAAAATTAAATTAAATCAGTAAGAAGTTCAATAACTAGACAGACACCCCTTAAAATCTCAACCACCCCCCACCTGCCCTCTCTCAGCCCAGGCCAACTATACAAAAGAGCCAAGTTTTTAAATCTTGCCGGAAGGAGCGGAGATCAGGGGCCGTCCTAAGCTCAGGGGGAAGTTAATTCCATAAGGTGGGGGCACCAACAGAGAAGGCTCTTCCCCTGGATGTTGCCAGCCGACACTGCCTGGCCGACAGCACCCGGAGGGCTCGAACCGGGCGGTGGGGAGCCAATGATGCTGGCAGGAGGTGCTCCCGTAAGTACCCCAGGCCATTGCCATAAAGGGCTTTATAGATGGTCATACAAATAGAGGGTCATACAAATATTGAAGGCAAAAGTGTTTCA
>JANHFR010006484.1:54167-67274 GCA_032468015.1 Mimophis mahfalensis | reverse complement strand
ACAGAGATGAGCACTGCCCCCTAGAGTCGAGAATGACTAGCACATATGTGCGAGGGGAACCTTTACCTTTACCTTTAACTAACTTAACAACTGCAGTGATTCACTTAACTGTGGCAAGAAACATTGTAAAATGAGGCAAAACTCACTTTACAAAGATCTCACCTAGCAAAAGAAATTTTGGACTCAATTTTGGTCGCAAGTCAAGGATTTCCTGTACTGAGGATTATTTTTTCCATTGTAGTCACCTTTATTGTCCCTGTGCCAATGTCTTAACCTGTTGTACAATTCTTCATTAGCAAATTTGAGCAGGATATCTTCATAGAGGGGCAAAAGCACTGCCTCTCAGCAGTGAGATGAAGAGAAATTGTTTCAAAAGTTGTCTTAATATTTGTGTTTCATACTTTTCCTCTGTCATGAATGATGGCTATGTTGCTAGGCCAATTCAGGACAACCAGAACAACACAAGCTTGACAAACAGGCTTTGTATATTGCTGTGTGTGCTAAAATGCTATCTTATCAAACAGAAGGCAGTATCTGCGTTTTGAAAAAGGCAGTTCTTCCATTAATTGTGGAGGTCATTATCTCACAAAGTCCCATTACATTTGTACCAAGTTCTTGCTATTAGGAGAAAACTATGAAAGAATGGAAACACAGTGGGCTTTGCCTATACTAGCCTAAAATTGCCAACAGGTACCAGTTGCAGTCAACCTTCTGCACTAGTAGTCAATCAGCTACTAGCAGTCAATCAGCTGCACCAACAACAGAATTTTCAGACATACACACCAGATTTTATACAGTTTAGAACTGTAGTAACATGTTTCAGTTACATCAGAATAGTGTGGGTTAAGGCTGCTGCTGGTATGAGTTTGGTGAGATTAAATACAGGAATTCTATGAAAACAAAATATTTTCCCCCAACAATTAGATATACGTAACAAAAGGTCTATGGATTTGTTTTCTGAGAGTTTCCGTTATGTTATTCATTAAATAAATTAATGAAATTTGATGGATTTGTTGGCTGTGATAATTGCAATCAAGTAGTCAACTATATTTGTAGCATGTAGCAGTGTTTTTAAAGAGCTTTTGGCAGGGCACACTCTGTTCCAACAGCAGAGTTACGCTTAAAAAAAAACTTCTATGAGGAAATGAAATAAAAAAGCAAACCAAGTGCCAACCGGGATTTAGTATGATTATTGCACCTGTTCTGTGCCCTGTCAAAAGCTCTTTAAAAACACTGCTATTTCCCGTATTTCCTCATTAAAACAACTTTCAGTTTTGACCATAAAAGAGAATATTTCCCATATGAAAAAAGTTGGGTATTTCCTTATGAGTCATAGTTAGGGGTGTAATTAAGACTGATATAAAAAGACAGCAGGGCTAAATAATCCAATTTTCATTAAATGTCTCAGTGACATGATTGGGCATTGATGATCTCTAGCATGGCAAACATCCTATCCTGTAAGTATTACTAAAAATCATAACATTTATTTACAATTGACATTAATATGTAAATTTTAATTTTATTCTTCTGTGTACAGTAGTTAAAAGTGCAAATTGTCTCACTACATTGTGTTGTCACAAAATGGGGTAAAACCTTATAAATACCATAAATAAAATTTAAAACAGGAAAAAACTTGGAATTTTCTTTGTTTTTATCTTTGTAAGAGTTGTGCAAGAATTTAACTGTGCATGGAAATGCAGTTAATAGTCCTACCCTCTTTTAGTATTCCAAATTTGGCCATAGCTCTTCTTGTAAATTCAGAAGTATGTACATACATAAGATAACCCTTTAATTTTAAAGGTTTTACCATCTCTCAGCCTAAATTTAATATACAGATGGCACAATTAAAATAAATGACACTAGCTTACACTAATATTGTTTGGTGTATGCCCTATAAGATTAAGAATTGACACTTAGTTTGGAAGATTTACCATTCGGAAGAAGACAAACTAACCATACAGATTCAAAGGTACCCTATGTTTCCTTTAGCTTATCTATGATCTTATTTTTTTATCATTTTTTAAGTAAAATGAACATTATTTATAATTAACCTTTTCTGTAGCAGAATTGTTCAGACCTACAATATTATTTGAAAATGATTTTTGTACAATACCTAGATTGTTGTAACAAGAATGTAATATAAGTACATAATAATTGAATAGTAGGAGATATGAAACAACCAAATTATATTTAGAATTAAATTAGACTTACATCATCTTGGTAAAAATTAACATTCCTGTAATTTCTATTACAAACTGTTGCATGGATGATTTTTTCTTATATAAGCAATAATATCCCATCATTCTCTATAAAATAATAATTTGCTATTTTTCGTGATGAAATAATAGGTTTTACGATAAACTTTGTCAAGCAACAATATAAACTAGATCTTATACTATTTAACGCTTGACATATTATATAGGTATTTCATTGTTCATCAATAATTAATTTAACTGCTAAAAATGAAGATCTTTTCTTAGCAGTACTATTAATATGACTTACATGTATAATAATTCCTAACTTTGGAGTAAAAAACACTCTGTTTATATATGACATTATTAAATACTTCCTTTCAAAAATTAAATATTGGATTTCATTTCATTTTGCTTATGAAATGCAAACATTGTAGGGTTTTTTTTTTTAAAAAAGAACTGACTGTTCAAGCAAATATTTGAATAATTCTTAATTTATTTATTTTATTTTAATCCCATTTATATCCCGCCCTTCTCCGAAGACTCAGGGCGGCTTACAATGTGTTTTTAGCAACAGCCCTTCTTCCATGCATATGCCTGCTCATTAGGGCTCGCACCCCCACCCCCCCGCAAGCGGCATTGAATTTTTGAAGTTCTTTTAATAAATTGGGGAAAATGTATTGCATTAAAGAGGATTATAGTCTCCAATAAATGTTTTTGTCTTGGTTAAACTTCAAAAGTCTGAATTTTGCATTTGATGAACTTCTACTATGTTCTTTTCAGATACATTATTACAATACAATGTACTCTATTGTATTGTCATTCTTAACTTTTTTGTTAACATGTCTCATGTAGATGCTGTTTCATATGTTACAATCTTCAACAACTACCTGAGATATTTTACCATCTATGATATTTTCTTCATATTTGTCATGACAATTGCATTTTTAGGCAATCTTAAACTTGAATATTTCTATGAGCAAAGTATGGTGTCTGTCTTGATAAGACTTTAAATTGTTAATTTTTTCAAAAATATCTGATAAATATTTTCATCAAGGCAAGTCATTCCCATTCCCATCTCAGGTTGTGTTTCAATTCTTTAAACAAATATTTGATTGGATTGGAATCCTCTTCTATATAATATATTACCAGTGATTTGCATTTCAATTTGTCTTCTTTCTTATTGGAAGATGACTACTGATTTCTTGTCTTTGGCTCTACCGATTTCTTGTCTTTGGTTTCTTTCAAGTATGCTCTGATCCACTTATTGAATGATTGAGCACCTCTTCTAGACGTGCTGTGTTTCTTGGTGGTTTTTTGTGATATCAATTCAATTAGATAATAAATAGAAATAAATAGAAATATTAGTTGCATCTGTGACTGAAGCTATTATCCCACTCCCAAGAGGCGTATACCATCAAAGATTAGTTTTAAAATCTTTTAAAATTAAAAGATTTAAACATTTTAAAATCTACCAAAGAAGTTGCACATGAGATTTACCAAAAAGATGTTGAGAGATGAAATATATAAAAGAACTAGAGATGAGCCTTTGAAGTATAAAGGGAGAGTAATTGTGATTTAAAACAGAGTCAGAAGGCAGAGGAGACAATACCAATTTTTGATAGCACAACTGAGAAAAACATGAGCGAGCAGAGCAAGAAGGTGCAAGAATAAAAGAACACAGAGAGATAAGAACAACTAGAAGGGTAAGACCTATATGTAAATGAAAAGATGGAAGAAGAAATAAAGATGTTATCTATTAACATAAATGAACTCACCCATGAAAAGAAAAAAAAACCTTCACAAAATTACAAAGATTAAAATTGGACTTAATTTGTCTCCAAGAAGTGCATATTAAAAAGCAACATGGCAATCTATTGGAATACTCCAAAATTTAGAAATTATATTTGGCACTAGCACATCAAAAGAAAAGAGGGCTGGCACAATATGTTAGAAAACCATTAAAAGCCAAACAAATATATGCAGTGGGTGAAATTCCATTGTTAGTCTCTGACCCCTCCCCCATTCTTCCTGAGAGGAGAAGCATTCCCAGGCTTGCACCCCTCCCCCATCCTCTTCTCTTGCTAGAATCTTCCTGGGACAAAGGTGCCCAGCCCTTCCATCCCTTTATTGACTGATGCCCACTTGCCATTAAACCATTAAAAGCTAAACAAATATATGCAGATTAAGAAGGAAGAATATTAATAGTTGATTGATTAATTAATTAATTAATTAATTAATATTAATAGTACTAATAATCCAAAAACAGATTCTGCTGATTGCAATATATGCTCCAAACAATAAGCAAGAACAGTTTTATAAAAGACTCCACAAAAAGATAACCAAAATGCACTATGAAAATATATGTATGATAGGGGACTTCAACACAATTGCAGATGCCAAAATAGATTACATTAAAAAAAGTAAAAAAAAAATAAGGGTATTCCCAAAACCTTTTTCAATATGACACAAGAAATAGGCTTTCAGGGTTTATGGAGAGAGCTAAACCCAAAGACAAACCAATATATATTCTATTCGAATAGGCATCAATCATGATTGAGAATAGACATGGAGGATATCAGAAATGAGAACAGATATTCAGGAGGTAGATATAGAAATGAATATATGGGCAGACCATAACCCAATAAAAATTACATGGAAGGGACAAAGGAAGAACTGGAGATGGACACTGAATCAAACTATTCTAAAATAAGGAGTTCATACAATCAATGGAAAAAGAAATAGAATTTTCTTTAAAGAAAATAGAAAAGAAGCAACATTACTGCAAACTGTTTGGGACACAGCAAAAGCACACATGCGAGGGTTAGCAATAATATATATAGCAAGAAAAAATAAGAAAAAGAAACAAGCAAAATACAATGCAAGGAGAGCTTAAAAATTGGAAACAGAATTGCAGAATGATTTGCAAAAAAATAAGAGAAAAGAGAAAATTGAACTAACAAAACAAACTGAACCTAGTAATACAAGATGAAATGGCACAAAAAATTAAAATGGTGAAACAAAACATATTTGAAAAAAATGCAAATAAGCCAGGTAGATGGCTAGCGTACAAGAGAAGAAAATGACAAAAAACTGATAGATTAAAAGGGGACTTTTCATTACCAGAATGAAGACAAAAAGAAAATAATCCTGGAATTTTTAAGGAAACCTTACAGTCAAGAAAAAATGTCAGAAGAAACAATAAAACAATATTTGGAAAAGGCTGGTCTACCTAAAATACCAGACACAGTGAGAGTAATGCTAAATGAAAAAACAACAATGGAAATAACAGAAGCAATTAAAAACCAAAAAAATAATATATCTGGACCAGATGGACTTCTGGCAGAACTCTATAAAAATGTACCAGAGGTACTATAGTTGTCAATGCTGGAGGTCTATAATGAAGCGCTATTAAAGGCCAAGCTTCCCAAAACATGGACAAGAAGCATATATTACCTTAATACCAAAGGAAGACACAGATCCTCAACAGATTAAAATAACTACAGACCAATATCATTATTCAATGTAGACTATAAAAGATATGCCTCTATAATTTTAGAGAGACTAAAAAGATTTCCTACCTATGGTTTCCGACCTAAAAGACAACTGAAAAATAATATGAGGATTATCCTGAACAGATTCGAATATTATGAAGCCCATTCTGAAAAACAGCTAGCATTGAACTTGGATGTGCAAAAAGCTTTGATAATATGAACTGGCAATTTATGACACTACAATTAAAATATATGGACCTTGGCAAAAACTTTGTAAATATGATCCAAGCAATATATTTAAAACAAATGGTGAAAAGGGACATAATAGAAAACTTTAACATAAGCAAGGGTACAAACAAGGATGTCCACTATCTCCTTTATTATTCATACTAACCTTGGAAGTCTTGCTTAGAAAGATCAGACAAGATCCAGAAGTAAAGGGTTTGGAAATTTAAAAAGAACATTACAAAGTAAAAGTATTTGCAGATGACTTAGTATTTATTCTGGAGGAACCCCTAGAAACAGGGACTCAAACTAATAAAAAGAATGGAAGAGTTTGGTGATGATATATGGATTCTATAAAGAACCCCTAGAATTAGATCAGATTTTTCTAGGGACAGATGAATTAATAAAGAAAATATATAATTACCTATTGAACTTTGAAATGGAACAACATGTAAAAGATCTATGACAGTATGAGTCAAAAATTTGGGATATACTATAGAATTAGACAATTTGAAAAAACTTTGGCTAAGAAACTACAAATTAACAATGTCAACAACATACAAAGAAAACCTTTACAAAATGTTCTATAGATGCCATTTGCCACAAGCAAGAATGGCAAAGATGTTCCAAAACATATCGCCAGAGTGCTGGTATTGTAAAGAGATACTGGAGTCCTATTACCATATGTGGTGGACCTGTCCAATGGCAAAAAAATATTGGTTAAAGATAAAAATGTGGTTAGAAGAAATGACAACACTGAAAATAGATGACAATAAGGAGAAGAAATGACAACAATGAAAAAAGAAGCAGAAGTTAGTAAATTTATAATTAAGGAGGATCAATAAAATAGAAATAAATATAGATACAGATATATAAACAATAACACTATAAGCAATATTATCACTAGACTATATTTTATTATAGATTAAATTGTCAATTAGAAGTTAAGATTATATTATACATATTATGACATAATTATGGTGTATACAATATGTGTATTCAAAAGAGATTTGGTACAGACAGCACATTGCAGAAATGGAAATGTAATGTATAACAAAGGAAAATGTGTAATAAATTTTTTTAAAAGGATTAATTTTAAAATAGTAGAAAACCAATATTTTGAAGAATACATACGGTAATATATGTCAGCTGAATATCTTGAATGGAAAATGCAGCTGTCCCACAAAGCTAAAACAAAATATTTAAATGAGCTTTGCAGCCCTGCATCCTCAATCTGTACCTGCCCTGTGCTCATACTGGCTATCTTCTAAACCAACTTAAGAAAATCCTGAGCTATTTTGAAAGCTATTCAATCCAGGCAGCAGGCTTCAATATCCTGCCACTGGACAATTCACCTGATACCAGTCCTGATTACCACTAATCATGTGTAGCACAGCTTCTTACAGGCAGCTTTTATTGGGTATATGTACATTTATGGATGTGCATGTACACATGTACGTGTAATGGTCTGTGCAAATATCTTTGAAAGTCAAGAGAATGAAGATCCACAGGCTCAGCAATAGTCAGATAAGGGACATCTCATTCCACAAGAAATGGGCAGACATGATAAGCATCTTAGAAAAAATACTTCCTAGTTCCCTGGAAAAGTAAAAGTAGGGAGACACGCACACCCACCCATTAATAACTTTTGTTCTAGGCATCCTTTCTTGTAGGTTGGTGTTCATGTAAAACATATTCTTCATAAAGCAGAAACGAATAAAGAAGTTGCTATTTGCTATCCAGTTGTTCCTTTCAGTCCTTGCAAACAAAGATGTTATGTACTAGTCACAAATGTGATAAGACTAGGAAAAGGAAGGAATAGGGTTTTACTGCAGTGAATGATTAATCTAATGATAAAATAGGGTTTTTAAAAATTCTGCAGTTCTCTTCAGTTAATTCCTTCTAGAAATGGAACTTTTACTGAACAGTTGATTCTCTGGATTTATTTCTAGAGAAAAACAGAGGAAGTTCATTCCAGTGTAACAACTGTATGCATTCATAAAATTCTAATCTCTAATGTGAAGGAAATTCTTCTTGTCTTGAAACAGCACTGGTGTACAGATCATGTCTGCCTGGTCCTCTTCACTAAAACGCTGTTAAATACTTAGAAATGAGAGAAAAATTGCATATGAGTTAGCTTCCAACAATATGGACTATATTTCAAATTTAACACATTTTCTTTTATCTTGGCACAAGCATTCAAAAGCCATGGTTCCTTTCTTCAGACAAATCTAATGTTATTTCTAAAATATGGTGAATTCTGTTCAGCATAGAGGTTAGAATCAGCTTTGAAAATCTTGATTTTGATTAATTGTGCTAGTAAAGTGGCAGATTTATTAGCAGATTGATATATTTTTTCTCCCTTTTGCATCTAAACAGGCTTTCCAAAATAGTTTAAGCAGATTAAAAGGTCTTTGTGGAGGTAAATGACAAAAGGGAGAAGGGGAAGTCATATTCATAAATAAATCTGTTTGCGTAATACTAATGCCCTTTGAATTGTTCATTTTGATAATACTAGTGTTTTTATCTGTTTGATGAAAGAAAAGTAGAAATTTCATATATTGCTAAACAGTACTATATATCAGTTCCTAAATCTTTTTTCCTTCTTACAAATCGTTTATCAATGCAATTCTTACAATTCTAATCTCAAGGGACTTTTTGTTGCAATTTATTATTTCCAGGATGGTAATTGAATCTTCAAGGTTGTTGGATTTTTTTGGTGTTTTTTTTTTTGTTTTTTTTTTTTGCACAACATTCCAAGTAACAACTGTTCTTACTGTACAAGAAAAGTATAGAAATAAAATATCACATACTTATTCTTGGCAAAGACCACATTGTTTGGGGGAAACTGATAACTATATAAGGACGTGTTTTTTGTTGTTGTTTTTTTGTCATATGAAAGCATTTTATTTTATTGCAAGTATATGAGTAATGCAAATGTAAACAAGATTAACAAATAATATTGGTTATCATCTGATAATATTTTGGATGTTTATAGTTTCTTTGCATTAAATAGATGAATAGAATTAGTGAATTAGTAAATCCAGAAAAGAAAAGATCTGTCTTCTAGAAATCCTTTAGCCTTGAGAAAGAGTGACGTTCATCTTTAACATTCATTCTTTGTTTATTTTTCAGGTTGAAATAATAATCAAATATGGATTCTACAAGAAGAACAGGCAAAGGTACATAAATTCTAAGCGTGTTTTTGCCTGATTCTTCTTTTCACAGCATTTTTTATACTTGATAGTTGTCAACCTTGTTCAATAAATTCAGTCAGAACAAGTCTCTGTTATAAATTTATAACGATTTGTTGTATAGCCACCATGTTATATTCCCACTCTTTTTTCAGGGTGACTGATCCGGATTTCAAACCTAATGAAGAATTTGGCAATGGACATTCTTATGCCACCCTAGAACCATATTTTCATACTAAAAAAACTGCTCCTTTCATTAAATTGGTACTCAATGAAGCAGAAAATGCCTCTTGACCATGCTTTATATTTTACCCTTTATATTTATTATTACACACTTCAGAGACCTGAGTTTGATTCACTCTGTGTTCTGCTTCTTGTTCGTCAAAAAGCTCTACATGTACAATTTTATTTTTACTTGGTAACATTTTTCAAAATTTGCTCTGAGGTTTCTGTGAATACCAAGTGCATTTCAACACCTTTCACCATTTTTATGAACCAAAAGGTCAATTTGCTAGAATTTTGTTAAGAAGAAAGAAAAATTCTGCTTATAACTTAGTCTGCCACTTTCATACAAATAAACCCTTCAGGCTATCTTCTGATTTGCAGGAACTAATGGGTCAGTTCCTGACCTTGCTGGCAGGCCTTGATGATATGCAATAGTACCATAGTAATCAATAAAATGTATCATGCAGGGGATGAAAGAAGCATATACAAGAAATGCTTCCTCACGCTTTCATTTGTATCTAGCTTCAGATCATGGTACCTACAGCAGCATGTTCTCTTTTTAACCACTGTCATTGTTTAACTATATAACATTACTCATATTAGGATTAGGTAATACATTATACTTCCAAATATGTTTTTTCCAAAGTATTTTAATAAGGTTTGCCACTATGTAAATGTAATGCCTTTTTTCTTTGCTTTGACATATATAGTCAATTGGAAACCATAAAATAGGCAGTGCTGTGTGGGGAGTGTTCTCACAAACATATATAGACATCATATTAATCCCTTTCGGAGTAAGCAACATTTTGCAAATGCAAGTGTAAGATATAGTTTGGAACACAAATTAAAATTAGGAGGTAAAATAAAAGGAAACCCAATGAAGCTTCTTTGCATAAACGCCATCTTCTGTACTTTTCTGTATATTTCTGTCCCAGCAAACAAATTCCTATATGCACTTCGTCCTTTACATCATATCCAACAGACAACCTTCTTGATTTTCACTTTCTTCCCAAAGAATTCAGTTTCCTTTCATATATATGTGATTATATCTTAATCCATTGTCCCCGAATGACCAAAGATTTCCAATAATTATTTTGAACTTGTCATTTATACTTATATTTGAACTTGTCATTTATACTTATATTCAGTCCACATATGTATATTATCCATTCATAAACTTATCTCTTCTTGTTTTACCACTTTTACTTTTTAAGTAACAGTTTTCTCATGACATTCAATTTGTTTTTGTGAAATTTTCAACTGTCATGCAATGGATAGAATCAGTTTAATATGTATATAACTATTTTTACTTTTTTAAAAAAAATATTCATTCTTTACAATGTCAATAAATCCACTGTCTTTCTTCATTCATTTCCCCATTTTTAGGAAATATTATACCAAACTGCACAAATTAATCATCTTATTCCAATCTTTTGTGATTTATGTATCATTCATTCTATTTTTCTTGTCCCACACTACAGTTTTGCTCTGTAGAAAATTCTGGTAGTCATAATTTTGGAATTTGAAGTTCACACATCTTAAAGATGGTGAGGCTAAGAAACACTATATTAGAACCTTCTTTTTTATTTTCCACAAAATTGCTCTTCCATGTCTCTTGACATCTTTGTTCCTTATTCCAATATACCCTTTGCTTACTTTCCATCTTCTAGGAAGTATTTGCAATGTAGTGACATATTCAGGATATTTTGGAGATGTTCATTTAAAAAAAAATACCAAATGTCATTCCTTATTTATTGCAGTTACTATTTTGTTTCATGTATGTTTAAAGCATAGGTGGAGAGTGAGTGCGAAAAAGAGAGATGGCTTTATGATACAAAATTTGGTTGCCCAGCATTTAGCATTGGTTTTTGTGCAGGAATAGCAATCTCTTTTTATAAAACATGACCTTTTGTTTTTCTTCCTTAGGAAATTGTGACTGCAACGTTAACAAGCATGGTTTCTTCATAAAATCACCACCACCTCAGCTTTTCAATAATCAGGTACAGTTAGGAAAATGATAGCTTTACTATCATCACCATCAAAATATATTCCTAACATGTTGATTTTCTACTGATGTATGAACTTGATTTTTCCCCTTTCTGTAGGGTTCCTGGAAAAAGAGATATTTTATTCTTTCTCAATCTCCCCAAAATGGTTACCTCTTGAGCTATCATAAAGGCCAGCAAATAAAGGGCCACATTGAAATTAATGAGTAAGTATTTGAACAAATGTACCAGAGTTTATTTTAACTGAATTATTAGTGAAATACAACGCTTCTGATGCTTAAATAATAAAGGTTGCTGCAATTTTCCCAGTTGTTTAACACATTTTGATCTACATTATATGACATGTGGCTACACCTTCCCAGTGTCACAGCTCCCTGGCCTCCAATTCCTTATGGTCCTAATACTAATTCCACAAATATTTAAAAACCTAGTTCTTCCATTACCCCTAGCACAGGACGAAACAGTCCCTGATAAAGAATCTCTGTTTAAAGTATAGCTAGATTTGTTTTATGCTGTAGGATCATTATCACCATTTTTATTCCTAACATCTAAGTTAACTTCTATTTGTTCTTTAGTTGAGGCAGAATTCAATAAGCAAGTAAGTAAATAGTAGAGAGGAAGTTGTAAGGGAACAGTCAAATAACACTTTTCATGCATTAAAATAAATGGGTGTAACAGAGTTGCATGAATTTAGTCACTTTCTGACTGTGTGGACTTGTGAAAACAGACCCTATATGATTATGAATAAAGAGATCCTTTTCATGAAGGCCCAATCCTGATTCTATAATTACTGTATCTGGACTTGAAAACCCCAGATGTCCACAAGCAAAGAGTGATGAACTATCTAATGGTTGCCTGGATTTTGTACCTTGGGTATGATTAACTATACTGATTGCCTAGGGACTTTGGGCAGGAATTTTCTATACCAGATATAAGCTACAGAATAGCTTCTCATATCTGAGATGAATTTATAATATTTGTTTACCTATTTTATAATGATTTGACAGGGCTTCAAAAATAGAAATCGGCATAAATGACTTTGAGAAAATGTCTGTGGTAAAAAAGATGTTCAAGTGCCTGTCCACTGAAGTGATGAGTATCACTACAGAGAATAGAATATATTACCTTATTGGAAGAAATAGGTAAGTTCACAATACTTTTATGGGACATGATTTTAATTTGTTATAATGGTGGAAAACAAGAACACACAGACTTTAAAAATGGATCCTCAGACTAAACCATTTCTAGGCTATGACTCTGAAGGAGTCATACCCTAGAACAGTGGTTCTTAACCTATGGGTCGGGACCCCTTTGGGGGTCAAACGACCCTTTCCCAGGGGTCACCTAAGACCATAGGAAAACATATATTTCGATACAAATATAGTTGTATGTGAAAATAATTTTATGGTTGGGGCTCACCATTAAAGGGTCGCGGCATTAGGAAGGTTGAGAACCACTGCCCTAGAATGAAGGAGGTATTTTACAATTTTGAAACCTGAATGTATTATGAAATTTCTGTTATTGATAAGATGTTTTTTTCTAGCATTGAACTGCAATCTGTCTTCCTATAATTTCAGACCATTATTCTAAATTCTGCAGCTTGCATAGAAGAGAGATATTAACAGCAGTGGGCCTAGTTCAATACTCTTTATAACAGAGTTAGATTCTCCAGATTTTTGGCATAAAGCTGCAATATAGCTGCAAAAAGCTGCAAAAGAACAAATTATGGAGAACACTTGCTCACAGTTATTCGAGGGAGGGGGAAGGGAAG
>JANHFR010006484.1:37012-50501 GCA_032468015.1 Mimophis mahfalensis | reverse complement strand
CTTCCTTCCTTCCTTCCTTCCTTCCTTCCTTCCTTCCTTCCTTCCTTCCTTCCTTCCTTCCTTCCTTCCTTCCAATTATTACTTTACTTCTGAATCTTTTTACTCTATTGAGGCTCCAAATATGGTGATGTATGACAAAGGAGTTAGTGTTGATGAATTAGTGTTGATGAATGATTAGTAAAATAATGCAGTATGCAGATGTTTAGTCTTATGGCCAGACAATCTATACAAGATAAATGTGTATGGGATCTAGGCATTAGCTTTGATAATGTTCAGTAGATATCTGAGCATATTACCATGTACTGCCTTTTAAAATTATATCAACAGGTCTTATCACTGTACTTAATAGACAAATATATACCAAGGGGTTTTAATTCGACTTTGTTTTCCACATTATAACACATTATAACATATAAATATATTTTAATCAGTGACATCCATTTTCTGTACTTCATTTCTGATTTTCTAATAAAATCAGATACCTCAGTGTTTTGTGCTGATTTTTACAGCTAACATTTATTTTTATCTTCTCAAATGTTACTGAGTAAAGAATAACTAAATTATTGTTTTAGAGGCAACTGACAAATATTCCCATTGAAGAACTGGAAGAAAAAGACAAAGAAGACTATTATGCTTCTCCAACAAGTCTTTTAGCTCAGGTAAGAAGAATGGCATGATCTCCCATGCTATCGATTTGGCTAGCCATGGTGTATGTACAATACAGATGTTTTTATAAATAAATACAACATTTAACATGTGATTCATTTACATGTTTATTATTTAGGTAATTATTTGTATGCTTCTTAACCAATTTAAGAGGTTATAATCATAAGCAATAAACATCTGAAATCATCACAGAAATATAATCAAGGAGAAGCTTAAAATGTGTATCAAGTCCTTCAGGGAGTAACATTTTTAAACCTCCTGTAAGCTTAGGAAATGACTCTGCACTGCTAGCCATGGAACATTGCTGATTGGAAAAACCTAACCATTTATAATGTTCTATCCAGAATTAAATGTGGAAGTTCCTTGACGCAGAGGGCTAATTCCATATTTATGGGATTTAATCCAAGTCTGCTCAATCCCACCTAGTCCTTTACAGCTTGCAAGTCCATTTCACTTTCTGCTCAGGCTGGGATAGAGATATATAGGTAGATGTCATCAGCATACTAATGATACCACCAAAATAACATGATTTCTCCAGTGGAGTCAAGGAAATGTTGAAGATTGCAAGAGCGACTGAGGCCTTTATTCTATTTTATAAAGCCCCAATTTCTCTTTTCCCGTTGTCACCAGTCTGAATAATCAATGCAAGAAGAGTTTGAATCACAATAACACGATGTTCTATATCACCAACTCTTATGAGTAGTCCAAAAGAATGTCTTGATAAATTTTGCTGAATGCAGCTAAGATCTAAGAGAACAAAAACAGATGTGTGTGTGGTCACCTTTAGATCTCAAGTGTAGATTCTTGCTCCCCGATACATCTCAAGTTAATACATGGATACATCTTCCATCTATTTATGTTGAACATAATCCCAGCTAATTTAAGTATTATGTGTACCACACCAGGAAAGAAGCCATAAATGAGAAAAAAAAATGGGTCTGTTTTTCTTGTCACTCATTTGTCATCCAAAGGGCAATTCCATAAAGAGCAATTGTGATATATATAATGCTGATTCACTAGAGACCACTTTGAGAAAAAAAGCTTGATGAAATGACCCTGTTTCTCCTTTTGCCATCTTTTTTGTCTAAATCTATTTGAACCATATTCTAAGATTTTCAGCAGTCCCAGTTACTGAGATTTTTTTTAGAAACTAAATTGACTACTAAGGAATTACCATTTTATTTCGCTTCACTTCAAAGAAACAGGTTAGGTTTAGCCAGATAGATTGCATCAATATTCCCACAATAGCAGAATCCAAATCTAGAAACGGTTATGTTTAGTTGATGATATTTGTATATAAACAATGTATAAGACATATACTTATTAATTGTATATTATTTATTTTCAAAGTTGGATGAGGTGATTGATGGATTTAACGCACTGGGAGAATCTAGCATTTCAGACAATGAAAAGCTCAGTAACACTAAAGAATATATGTTCATGAAAGATTTGTAAGTATACTAGCAATAAGATGTTTGTCTTCTGAAACAAATATGGTGCATTTCTTTTACAACTTTCTTTCCATGTCAGTAACAAAGTCAAAGTCAACAATAAATGCAATACTTAAAAGTTCTCCTGATTATGCATAGTAAGTAAATAAGACCACCAGAGTTGACTTCAAAACCAGAATTCCAACAGATGACAGAAAATCCAATCCTTTATTTTACACCCCATATCTAATAGTTCTACTGGAAGTGCTTGGTTCATATCCTATATGGACAATACAGTTGTTTCAGGTTTAGAACATCTTGGCACAGCCAGCTATGAATGGCCAGTCTAGGGAGCCCCATTGCCACCACCAAGTTGTCTCTGCCAACTCACTGGTGCTAGGTTGTTGCAGGACAACCCAACATGAGCCTTTCACTCTGGGAGAAACTCATTTGCAGGCGGGCAAGCAAGTGAGTGAGCAGGTGGTGGTTGGAATGAATGGAAAGTCCTGGCTGCCATCACCATTATGTGTTTTGTCCACCCACTCACCTGCCCACCCACCCATCTCTCCTCACTTACTCACTTGCCTGCCCGCTCACCCGGTGTTCTGATCCCCCACCCAGGTCACAGCAAAGTCACTTCAAACAGTGAGCCTTAGGCAAGGGAATATATTTTAGAAGCACAGAAGCTGACTCTTACAGTGAAAATCCCAAAAGAAAACACCAAAGTATAAATTACTTGCCCAGATACTGGGCAAGAGTCCAGGTAGATAACAAGAGCCACACAGCCAGCCAGAAATCTTCAGAGAGCCTCGAAGCCAGCTGGAATTTCTCAAACACTGAAGCACACACCAACAAGTGAAGGGAAACTCAGGTTCACATGTAGTTCCAGCAATTGTTCTCAGCAAAATCTCAAACCCAGCCACACCCTTCTTAAACACTCCAGGGTGTGTCCCAATCAGTGACCAGATGTCTCCTGGCCCCGCCTTCGCTGACGCTGCTGCTGCTGCTGCCTGCAGAGTCTGCGTCTCTCTCCCTAGCATCCAGTAAGACCTCTTCCTCACTGCTGCTAGCCCCCAATTTGGCTGGTCTCCACTGGCACGCTGGCAACAACCGGCTCTTTCTGACTCAATGGGTGCGAGGCACCACCAGCATACTGCCCATCTCTGACTCCAAATCTTCCTCAATGGAATCACATTCCAAAGGCAGTGCAGCTGCAAGGGATGGGGCCACAACACCCAGTTCCATCCAGGCAATCTCAGCAAGATGTCCTGGATGCCCGCAGCAAGTCCCTGCAGTGAATTGCCTAAGTTGAGTTGTCCTGTAACAATTTGGCAGCATTGAGTTGGCAGAGGTGATGTGGTGGTGATGAGGGAGTGGCACAGAGCTTCTTTACCTCAGTTAGTCATGCCGAGGTGTCCCATTCTGGTCTTTTTTCCCTTAAAAAATGGTACAAAGCACTTCCTTCTGGGTTCTCTTCTTGTGCCGAAATAAATTCCCCTCCCTGCTCAGAAATACTGGGAATGATTTGCTCTCAGTTGGTTAATTGTTCATTGCAAATAATCAGAAGAGGAGAGAGAATGAGAATATTGAATGCATGAGGGTTGGGGAGATAGGCTAAAGATTTAGAGCAAGAAGGAGTTTGGGACTGTAGGGAAAATTCCAGGGTTGAATTTAGGCTCCTGTGTTCCTCTTGTCTGTTCTTTCTAGTTTAAATTAATCTTTATTGCATCAGAAAAAAGTACACTCAGGCTTGCTGGTATACAATTATATCTCAGAAGGACTATCATCATGTAAACATTTGATTAACTATGTGTCCTGAATTCAAAATGATGTAAGATTGGACATCAGTAACAAAAGTAAAATCTAACTTCTGATATTAATACTAGCAGTCAGAAAGATGCTAATTATTACAAAAATTCTAATTGCATATTGATCACATATTTAACTCATAATCAATAAGTTTCTAAAACTTATTTTAGTCTGTATTTAAAGTTGACTACATATTGATAATGAGAATGACATAGCAGGATGGACTTAAGCAAAACCTGCTAATAAAATAGTCTAAGTTGTTCCTTGTGGCCAAACAAGAGAAGTACGTGACCTTGATGTTTGCTGTATGGCCTAACATAGTATTTAAAGTTTATTAATAACAGTGTTTGAAGTAATATGTTTTGTTTTGTTTTGCTGGTTTTGCTATAAGCAGTTCATACATGTCCAGGCAGTTGCCAGGAGTCAACATTGACTTAAAGGCATATATGACTGTCTAAATATGGAATTAGCCATAATTATTTGAGCTAGAACAAGAAGCAGATAAAAAGCTGGATCTCTAAGTATGTGAAGGCCCAGAAAAAGAAAAAATCAGGGAGGATTTTCAATCGTTGGGAAAATACCCAGAAAGCATAACAATGCAACATAAGTAAGTTTTTTTTCCAAACAGCTCAGTGTACTCCTTTAATGTATGTTCAATATATGCCAAAAGACTAGCTTTAAAAATTCATTACTTATGTGCATGAGATCAGTGAGTAAACATGTAAACATTCATTTTTAAGCTAAACTTTACATGAATTATTCTACATTTTTTCTTAATTTGTTCTTTGATCTGCTTTCATTCAATTGATGTTCTTCAGGTGATTGTCCAGAGGTAAGATTTTTGAGGACCTAGCTGTTGAATGTCTTTTAAGATTAATATAATCTGTCCCTTAGGATTCCAGAAGATAAAATAAAGCCAAAAGATGTCAATAATGAATTAGTGGTCCTTTCCCAAAATCAGATGGATCTACAAGTGGCAGAAGATAGTCAACACGAATCAAAGCCATTACCAAGAATATTGGAAAATACACCCAAAGTCTTCTTTTTATCAGTGGTTCAATTATCCATTATTCTCAGGTACAAATTTCTTTTGAATACAGTCATTTCTTTCATGATTGCAAAATGTTGAGATCTAAAAGGAAACCTTGTCAAATTGTTCCAATTCTAAACAGATAAACATCACATTGGTAGCTAATAACCAAATTTTTTTAAGTTAGCATGTTGTTCCATTATGTGAACCAGGAAATAATGTTTAACTTTATCTCTCCATCATCTTATTCATTGAATTTACCAAAGCATAAATTTGCTCCTTTATTTACATATTAAGTAGACATAGAGGAGAAATAAAAATGGCCCAATTTTTCCTTCTTACTGGATGCCTTTTCTTTCATTGTGACATGTAATTGTCTATCTGTATTTGGTTTGAAAGCATCCTGTACTGTATTGAGATATCAATACTGTTTAAAATTTGGAAAGATAAAATTTTAAATAAAAATATAATTATATGGGAGTGGGGCAGAAATCCAAATATACAAAATTAAAGGATTATTCAAATATGTTTGCTGAAGATTTGAACCATATCTGGCTGGGTGTTTCCCAGTCCAATTTAGACAGCTATATAGCTTGCTATTGCTTACAGAATATGTTTTCTATCTTAAGAATTAGCTTGAATAGTAACAATTTGAAATGGTATGTTTTCTGATCAAACAGCCCTATGTTCTGATTTCATTCAATTTTTTTTCAGTAAAATCACAGATGATAACCAGTTAGAGCAAGTGGATATTCTCCTTCCCCAGAAAAATCTAGTTTCCTACTTAACACTTGTAAATGCTTCTGGATGCATATGGTAAGGTCTTTTATTTATATTAATTATTTACTGTGTTTATTATTTAAGCTTCTAAATAACAATCCGATGAATTGTTTTGGGAGGTGGGGAATGTGTTAACTACTTGCCTTCTTAAAATGAATCAGCCAACTAAATGATCAAATTCAAATTACAGTTTTTCAACAAAGATTACGTTGAAAGGACTTTGATAATACTCCTGCTGGCTTAACTAAATATATTGCTTTATCATAATTAATATGCTGTCAGGCCAAAATAAATGCATGGGTTATTTTTAGCAATGCCATCTTCTCATCACCAAATATTCTTTCGCAAGGACAGCTCCAACTAATTAACGTGCAGTTGGTTAACTATTAAAAGTAGCAAAGTCACTTTCAAAGTGAGTCCAACTTTTGGTGAAGTCATGGACAAATCTGCACTGCTGTTTTTTGGCAGTATTATGGCAACAGATTATGATTGCCATCTTCCAAGGTATTTTTCCCTCAACTTCTCAGCTATACAGCCCTGATATTCCTTTGAGATATCTTTTCCATTATCTAGCCTAATTTAATTTTCAAGGCCAGTCAGGGGCTCATCATTTGCTGAGATTCTCAACCTCATTAATTAAAGTTAATTAATTTGATTAGATAGTTCCAACCTACCAAGAATCTTTCAGGTTTTTGTAGTTTTGTTCAAAGAACCTTATAAAAATTCTTGTTAAAGTCATGAAGTAACTCTTTTAATTTTAATTCTTTCTTAATTAATTCTTAATTTTAATTTTGACAGCTATTAATAAGTAAATTTTATGGCCTTCATTTATTTTAAAATTTTAAGGTTTCATGCTTTTTAACATTGCTATTTATTACACTTATCATACATTTGTCTAGACATAGATTCTAAGTCTCCTAAAGGGGGGGATATAGATTTTATAAGAAGCAAAGGAACATAGTTTGAAATGAAAAGGATTTGTGGATCTGACCTCAGACTGATTATATACCTGCAGCAAATAATGGCAAGATGAATTTAATTAATCACCAGGGCATCATTATTGCTTTAAGAAGCATTGAAACAAAGTGAAATAGATACACAAAAAGAGCTTCCCATCCCTGAAAACAAAGATAAACACTGTCTAAAACTCAATCCTGCCAAAAGGCATTAGAATACTGAATGTTTATATTTGGAAAATGAAGACGTTTTCATGCAGTTGTTGAGTAGATAATTAAGATATGAAAATTAAAATGTATAACTTTAAGCATTAAGACTATGCACTCAATTCTTGTGCTGGAAAGGAATGTCAGGGCTAAGATGTATGCAGGTGCATTTTCTTCCATAGTTATCATAATGTCTTCAGCTATCATTTGGTAGATCTTAGAAATCGATAATAGATTTCACAGATATTTCTAGCAATCAAAAAGTAACTTGGAAAACATGAGAACAGTTCTTCAAATGCAAAGATGTTAGATGTTCAAAGTCAATGCAGTAAGGTAAAGGTAAAGGTTCCCCTTGCATATACGTGCTAGTCATTCCTGAATCTAGGGGGCAGTGCTCATCTCTTTTCAAAGCCAAAGAGCCAGCACTGTCCAAAGACTGTCCAAAGCTCAAGAGCCAGCACTGTGGTCATGTGGCTAGCATAACTAAATGGGAAGGTGCACTGAACGCTGTTACCTTCCCACCAAAGGTGGTTCCTATTTTTCTACTTCCATTTTTACATGGTTTCGAACTGCTAGGTTGGCAGAAGCTGGGACAAGTAACAGGAGCTCACTCGGTTACGCAGTGCTCGGGATTCGAACCACCAAGCTGCTGAGCTTTCTGATTGACAAATTTAGAGTCTTAGTCACTGAGCCACCGCGTCCCTACTGTCAATGCAGTAGTAAATAGTCTTTGTATTTATATCTCTTAGTATCAGAATTACCGGTAATACTAGTAAAAGAAAGCTGAGATATTTGCCTCAGGGAGAACATACATATGAAGAAACCAAATTGATGGACAGAACTGTAGAGTCCAGGCTGCCTGGATTGCATTGTTGCTCTTGAGTATCTTATCATCAGTATTAAAGCAAATTCAACTGGCAGAAAATAATGCCAGAGGCCTGATATAGGGTTGGTCATTATTCCCACAACAGACACCACAATAGAAATTAAAAAACCAAAAACTTGGCAAGTTTTTAAAATTTTTACTGCTTTGGTAAACCACAAGGTGTCACACTTTCTCTACCACAATCTTTCACCAAATTATGAAGACATAAACAGGTTTCTTATGAGGTAAGCAAACATTGCATTGCTTGCTTACCTCATAAAAGGTAGGAGATTGTGTGGGGAAATGCAAAAATAAAACTACTAAGATCCTACAGCTTTAGATTCTCATCACACATAGACTGTCATACTACACCTGTCTAATAACTACAATAATGTATAGGTCATTCATTCATTTATTTGTTAAATGTATTTGCTGTCTATCTTGCCATAGGGATGCCCTAGACAATTTACAGTAATAAAAAGGGAAAAGATGAAAGTATAAACAGAGCAGAAATAAAATAATAGAGAAACAATGGAAAAGAACACAAGAATACCTCATATGATAACCAAAAAGATGGCCAGGTAGACAGTAGAACCGGGCTGGGGTGGGGGAGTTTGCCATTAGTCCAGCAGCCATCTCAAGACATCAGTTAATAACAAAATTAAATAGAAAATTTGATTACCAAAATGGCCAGCTTCTAGCATGTTTTACCTATTTTATTTTCTTTTGAAAGCAAATGGGAAATTGAATGTTTCTTATTGAAGGCTTGGACATTGAAGAATATCCCTTTCCCCATCCACCTTGTTGACAGGCAAAGAGGCCTATTGGTATCAATGACTAACCTATCAGGAACTGGAAAAAGGAGGAAGGATCCAAAAAATAAAGTGGAATAAACATTAGCAATTTCCAAAGCTCTCCCTCAGGATTGTGGCAGTTAGCATAACATGCACAGAAAAAGGAAGTTGTTATAAAGAAATTAAAAGTGATCCTACACTGACTTTGTTGGATATAAAAAGTGGGAAAGGAAAAACAGTCATACTTTCAATCACTATTTCTCAGCCTCAAGAACTTTAAGATCCATGGATTTAAATTCCAGCATATACACTGGTCTATATCAATACAGTAGAATTTCAGTATTTCTTGCGGAGCATGTTTCCTAACTTGGTCTAAACCTCACAGGTCTAATATGAAGTTTAATATCCAATACTCTTTCAGTAATTCAGAAAGGTATGCCTGATGTCTTTAATTAATTAATTGAAATAGAACAGAAGTCAACTTCTGGGTCCATAATCATTTTAAATCTTTGCATAACAGATCTTCTGTTTGTTCTTGGACTGAAAAACTTTAATCACACACACACACACACACACACACACAGAGAGAGAGAGAGAGAGAGAGAGAGAGTCTCACACACAGTCACACACACACACACACACACACACACACACACACACACAAAAAGCAAATGCTGATCCCAGTTCATTCATTGAGCATCAACTTTTCTTTTCTGCTACTAATTTTTGGAACCTATTGAAGTATAGTGTACTGCAAGGTATTAAGATCACAAGAGAGTTAGTTTATGACTGTACAACAACTTGGTATGGAATATATTAATATAGTAATAGCCTTCCACTCCCCACTTTCAGACAATTTTATTTTTAATTAATTGCTCTTCCTGATCCTAATAAATGAACAGCTCTCAGATTCATTCCATTTTCTAACATTTTTAATACCAGCCTGTGGTCTACGGTAGTTTTCTCTGTTAATTTCCAGATCAGGTTAGATAAGAAGTCTAAAATGTCTGCTTTTTGTCCCTTCTCTAATTTACTGCAGCATTTCTCAGTGGAAAGACCCATATTGTTTAGGATGCATATTTCATCAAGGAGATTGTATAGTGGCTGTGAATGATTTGCAAATCAAAGATATGGATGAAATGGTTTGGTTCATAAGTAGATCCACAAGAAATGAGGTAAGAAATAGCAATTGAGGTAAAGCTTAGCACTAAGTGATACAAGATTTTTATGCAAAATTACCATTAGATATTTTGTCCCATCTATCCACTTGTAAATTGTTAATCCACAATTAGAAATGTCCAGCCAAATGGTAAGTGATCGTGTGTCACCCTTTTCTCCCCAGCTTGATTTCGTTAGCCATAGGATCCCTTTTTAAACTTAAGCCTGACCTTAGAAATAAAGTGACAATGAACAAGCACAATAAAAACTAAAAGGATTTCTTTTTTGTCATACTAGTTCCTTTCAATAACTTAATAACTTTTTAAATACCACCACTATTATCAGCAACAACACATAAACTGGTTTTGTGAAATAATCCAAAATATTCTACAGTAAGTCCTGATGGAGATCAGCAAACTGAAATAGATTGCTGTTTTTTAAAACTAGAAATAAATCTCAAGCAGCATGGCTGACCTTCATTTTGTTTCTGTTTGTAGCAAGGAACAAGCTAACATTCCTATCTATCCCATGTCATCTCACAAGTTGTAAGACAAATTTATCACTGCTTTAAAATCACTCTGACAGAAGCTTCAGTCCATTCCTGGCTTTTTCTCCATCTACTTTTCTGTGTCTTAACATTAGAAATATTTGCTGAAATTGTTCACTTCAGGACTTCATTACCAATAGATTTTTCGTGGGATCCATCAAGATGCTAATGATACCCAACTTCATAAAATTGTCTGGCATGAAGATTCATTGCTGCTGCAGGTTTAAATCATCAGAATTGTATACATTTCTCATCTCCAGTGTTTATTATGGAAATGCATGCTGATTTGTAGTTTGGATCTGAAAAAATGTTTATCTTACTAATCCAAAAAGTACAAGATAAACTGTAAGATATAACACTATAATCACCGTTCCTACTTTTTTTTGTCTCCAAGGTAAAACTGACAATAAATCGACTCCCAAATTCAGAAGTTTTGCATGTTCCAGGATGCAGGTGTCCATAATGGCTTAAAAGAACAGTGTAAGTATATCATAAGAGTATATCATTTCCATATACTTACCAATCAGCTTTAGTTTGTTATGGTTTCATTATCTTATTATCCTATCTGCAGAAGGAAATCAATGAAAAGATGAGCTCAGTGGAACATAATGTTCTTTAATTATCCTCTCATTTTTCTCCTACAGAGGTTCTTCCACATTATTGTCTGTTTGATAATTTAAAAAGAGACTTGCTTCTATATATATCAGGTCTTTAAATATCCTTGCACTCTTTGTGAATGAAATGATGATCCTGGTTATTACGAATCAATGAAACAAAACAAATGAATGGAAAGTGAAAAAACTTTGCAACTGAATATTAGGGAATTCGGTACTTTATATATGTAGTTATGGTTTCTACTTATATTTTAATAATTAACTGAGTTGCTAATAACTAGTAGCCACCAAAACAGTGGTTATGAACAATAGGATATCTTACCAAAGTTTAAATGAAGAACATAGTGTAGTTGCTGAGACACTCAGCACAGTCTATGATAGGAAGTAAATACAATATAATATGAACTATGACAGATCTGAAACATATCAATATCTCATTTTTTTATAATAAAAAGTTAGAACTCAATAATACTAGGCTGTGGTAGTAAACTAAATTTACCTTTGCTTGAGCCATTAAATTCAGTGAGTTTAAAACAAGTCAAGGATTAAAATGCACTTTTGCTGACATTTCCTATAACAATGGTGATCCTACTTAAAGAAGAGTTTCTTCTCCAGAATAAAATAATAACAACTTATTTAATTGTATTAAATTAGGTTAAAATAAAAATCAATTTCCATCATGTAAGATGGTCATGTATGTTTGGATTTTACTGGAAAAAACATTAACATGTTGGTTCTGATAAGAAAATAATATTTTATAACAAGTGGTTTAAAAAATACAGGAAAAATATTTTAAAGAAAATAATAACTTTTAATCAGGTAAAAAACATTTGAAGGCTTTTGAAAAATTATTAAAGTAGTACAATTAACTGGGTGGCAATATGAACAGCTAACATATTTGTTATGTCCTTGTTTAAACATTATACCTTAGCAGTATCTGATTTTAAGAGTAAGTGTAAAAACAAAATCAATAATTCAATAAAATCAAACTTAAAATATTAAAAACATAAATTTAGACCATATGCAAAAAAAGAATAGGGAACTTGAATATTCTATATTGCAAAATCCATGGTGTCGAATTTTAAGGAATGTTAACTGTGATTCATTTAATTCATCTAATTCT
This sequence comes from Mimophis mahfalensis, assembly GCA_032468015.1. NCBI lineage: Eukaryota > Metazoa > Chordata > Lepidosauria > Squamata > Mimophis > Mimophis mahfalensis. Next base: position 38,522 of record JANHFR010006484.1, on the reverse strand, counting down.
TTTTCAGGTACTGTATATTGGATACTTCGACAGATCTTCAAAAAAATATTGTTATCTTTTTATGCTGCAGATAAATGTGAACCAGGTTCTTGTAAGGAAATTAAGGTTAAGAGATCTACATGTATTATTAATTATATTCCAAAAATATGGAATTATTTTAATTTATAATGACCTTTAGGTGAATTGTGCCTAAGACTGCTGCCAAAAGGGTCATTATATGTGTCAGGAAGTATTCATGTCTCTCCAGTTTTGAAAAGAAATAGTATAGTTCTTGGTCTTTGAATTGGTTTTCTATTGATCAAAAAATCCTGTATGCTTGATATGCTATAGGGTTAATTCATGGTTTAAAAACTGACCTGTAACCACGTGTACAGATATAATATTAGTCTGATATCAGAGAAACATGCAAAGTTAATGGTACAATGTATGTTATATGTTATATGTTATATAACTGTTTCCCCCTATTTTACTATTTACTTTCTTCTACCGGTAGGTATCTATTTCTTTCTAGGTTTCTTTTCCTTTTTAATTTGTATTGTTTAAATTCTAAGTACAGTACATAGTTTTAAATGAGAATTAAACGTTTTGCTGTTATGTGTCATTTTTATACTGTTTACAAAACTCAATAAAATTTATTTTTAAAAGGAAATATAAATCCATAGCTAACTTTGTCATTCTGCATCTTCCTTTTTACTGTTTTTTCCCAAATTTGTAAGCTACACTTTAGGATAAGCATTGCTTCATTATAGCCAGGGATGTTCATGATAAAATTACAGACAAATTGACACATGGAATTCCAGATATTAATCTGAGAAATCTTGATTCTTTAACCTTTGATATGAACAGAGCAGAAGACACTGCATTAACAATCTGGGCAAAACTAGTATAGCAGAGCACTATTAATAATGTGTACATAGAACTATGAGATATAGATAGCTAAATTCATTTTTCTACCATACCTGTCAAGTTCAAAATTGTAAAATACGGGAAAGCCGTGCCCCGTCCCCCACATGCACCTCCCCCCCCCAAAAAATAGGCAGGGAACTGGATCTTGTAGATTTGCCTCTTAAGGCAAAGCAGGTGGATGATCTAAAGTTTCACTTAAGGAAACTGGCATGTCTGAAAGCTTGGACACTCCAGGGAAAAAAAAGGGGGGGAAGCGAGGAAGAGAAAGAAAACTAAACATCCCAAAGAACCAGTGGGGAGGGCTTTGGTCCTGGAGATGAGGTGACATATGGAAAGAACTAGGTGAGGAGGCTGCAAAAGAAAAGCAACATGCTCTCCAGCCACCACCACCATCCCTATTTGCTTTGCACGCAGCCGAATGAGTCTCAAGGATCAGAACGTGCGCTTGAAACCCCGGTCTCCAGGGGTTGAAGGAACCTTGTTCCTCTTAGACATGGCACACACACACACACACACACACACACACACACACACACACACACACACACTCTCTCTCTCTCTCTCTCTCTCTCTCTCTCTCTCTCTCTCTCTCTCTCTCTCTCTC
>JANHFR010006484.1:10763-23639 GCA_032468015.1 Mimophis mahfalensis | reverse complement strand
CAGAATATGTTCCACAAACAACTAAAGTTCGTGGGTTTAAAGTTACTCGTTCAAATGCAGTATTGACAGCAAACTGAATCACTTCTTGCTGGGAAGGAAAAGTATATTCAGGACTACAATACCTAAGAAACAGTAATAAAACACATATTAGAAAATTCAGCTTTGATGGGAAAAAATGAAATTAACACCTTTAGCCTTCTTCTATTTACAGGAACAGGTGAACAGTATCACAAATATGTATCAAGGTACAATTTAGTGAAAAGTATCAAACTCAAAAGTGAAAAGTGTCAAACTCAAAGGGATTACTATAAGTCAAGGTGGAGGTTTCTAGGACAGTATAGGGAACAATTAGTACACATGTGGGAGTTGAAGTTCCACTGCCTAATATACAAACATGTAGAAGACAACAATCATATTTCTGGGGGAAAGGGGAATTAAAAGTCCTTTCTGATCTTTTTTTAGTTGTGTATATTTGTAATAAAAAGAACCATTGAGGCTAGTACAAGTACATTCATTTTTTTCCACAAAAATAAATAATTAATGAAGCAAGTATAGCAAACTGCTTTGACTTCAATGGTCCATAATTTGTTCATTTGTCTTTTTTTTGCCACAACTGTCAACAAAAATATGCTGTTGTCTCAATTAGTAGGACACAATTGTTCTGTGCATAAGAAATGGATGGCATTTCTTTCTATAATTGCCAAAGCAGGATGATACTGCTTTCAGTGACATAATCTATAGCCAAAAAATAATATTAATTAGGAATGCTGCAAACTATTGGAAGGGCAAAAACTAATCATATGATAATCCAGGAACATCAAGAGTTATAGGGGATGCCATGTATATAAACAAAATCTCTGTATTTTGTCTTCCTATAGAATTATTGTCCTATATTTTGCAATCTAAAATGAATAGAGAGAAGTGATAAAACTTTACATCTTAGGATGGATGAAAAGTACCATACATAGACAAATAACAATTGTTCCTTATTTTTCACTCCCTGTGATTATAAAGAGATGAACAGAACTTACCTGTATAGTGAATATCATGCAGATTTAAGAAATATACTGATCAGATTTTTCGAGTTCATAAACTTCTTTTATTTCTTACAGCAACAATATGCTACTATACAATACTATTAAAAACAATATGGTCTAATGAAAATGTAAAGTAAGGTCTTTGAGGATATTTTCTTAATTTTATCCTTATCATTCAATCCTATTTGTACTGATTAGGGCATGAAAATTTGACTTGCAATGCTACATTTGAAAGGGGTCTGAAACATAACCCACAAGCATGATGCAGCTGCAAAAGCAGTATATGCTATCTGGGGTATGCATGAATAGGAACACAGAGCACAGATCACAGGAAGCAAATGCTCTATTGTACACTGCTTTGCTCAAACCTCATTTGGAATAGTGTGTATAGTTCTGGATACCATAGTTCAAAAAGTAAGAAACAGGAACAAATTTAGAGGATGGCTATCTGGAAGCCAAGCTGTAGAGGAAATGGTTAAAGAATCTGGCACAGTTAGTATACCAAAATACAAACCTAGGAAAATTAAATAGCTGTCTTCAAATATCTCAAGGATTGTCACACAGAAGAAAGCATGAACTTGTATTCTATTGTCCCACAGTAGAAATGCCCAGTGCCAAAGGATTAAAAGTGCAAGAACAAACGTTCAGGCTAGACATGAAGAATCCTCTGTCTAGCAGAACAGTCTGCTACATGAAGTTTTCACAGAGGGAGATGGTTGTATGTTAGATATAACCTAGAAGCAAACAGGAATTTGGTCTAGATAACTTTGATAAACCTTTCCAACTCCATGATTGTACCCTGGCACATTTTTGTAGTTTACAAAGTGTTCCCTTCATATTTCAATATTATAAATGTTTAATCAAAAACTTACGTTGTGTCCAAGTAAACAGTATGAACTCTCCAACTATTCAGGAAAGAAGAGCGTTCCATAGAAGGGTTTGCCCTAAAGTCACCTGTATGCAATATTACAGTCCCATTTGGAAGACAGAAAAGAATCATTGCAGCACCAGGACAACTGCCAGATGAATGAGTGGAGTGGAAGACAGAAAGGGAAGGAGAAAAGGCATTTGAATTCAAGCCCAAAACAAAACTGACATAAATTAATCATGTAATTTTAATTAATTTAAATTTCATTTACTTTTTCAAAAATACTTACTGATTAGCATCAATCAACACTACTTTGATGCTATCTATTATACATTCCCTATCCATTGGCAGGATGTGGACATACTGCTCTTGCACTCCCAGTTTATTCTTTACCAAGTTTCCAGTTATCTAAAATACAAAAAATGTTTTTCAGCTACAAGCCTGTTGCACCAATTTCATATGGACCTCATTACAGAGTATTAATTTGGCAAGATGGTAAATGAAACAAATGAGAGAAGAAAAAAGGGGAAAAGCAGTTGTGGTTGAACATATGATTTACAGTTCATGGCAGTTTATACTAACTGAAGCCAGACAATACTGTAGTTTCCATAGTTGGAAGCAATACTTTATCATTATACCTTACAAATCCTGAAGTACACAACACTTGTCCAATGGACAAAAAAGTATAATAATTTGGCAATGGTAGCAATAGCAAGGAATGACACAAATGACACAAAAGGCACTCATGCAACCAGAATTTGTGGACTGGTAAGTTTCAAAATTAGTTGGAATTAGTTCCAAAATCCCATAGGATTATTAATATCATATGTACAGACAAGATGTATCTTACATGTTTTTCATTTCCCAAATGAGTCTGCAATATCCATACATACCTTATTGCAATATATTGGAAATGTAAATTTTTTAGTTAGGCCACCATAATGATCAGAATGAAAGTGGCTAAGGAAATAAGCACTGCAGCCTTCAATCTGTCCATACTGGAATGCATCTACTACAAAACCTGTGCCTGAAAAAAAATAATAAAAGAACACAGTCATTTCTCACACAGTGTAACTGCCAAAGCTGATTAATGGGATTAGAATTATAGAATCCTCCACAGCCTGTTAAGACCCATTAGGGCATAAGCTTTTGTGAACTGTGTGCCAATGCATCAACATTCACATTCCCATGTTAATCATAAAAGTTCATGCCAGAATAAACGTTAAATCTTTACCTGAGGATTCTTTCTTGAATTTACACTCACAAAAGTAGTACTAACTATGTTTGTGTCCTTAACTTTAAGTAAAAAAAAGAGGGTTACTTAATATACTTAGTGAGCTATAATCACTAGAAACAAATAACATACCAAAGAACTTATACTACAATCTTAGGTATGTTGACTCAGAAGCAACCCTTAGTGAATTTAGTGGAGCTCATTCTCAAGTATGCATGACTGCAGCCTTAGTACATTTCACTGATGCTAGAACTTAAATATCTTTATCTCTCTACAGCCTTAAAAGATTTTTCTGTAATTTTAGTTCTGTCAGTCAAATAATATAATAACTGTTCCTTTCAATTCCTTAGCTCCGTATTTCTTTACAAATAAGATTTATACTGGCTACTCCTGCCATAAACAAATGAACATATTTTAACAAATATGTTGCAATCCTACCCTAACAAGGAATAATTACTACTGAATGCAATATAATTTACTTCGGAATAAACTTCTACAGGATCATTTCATGGACATCTAAACAGAGAACACCTGCAGGGCTTTGAATAAAAAATATTTTACGTATATAGCAAAAGGGTATTTTCACAGTCTTTAGGAGAAACTAAGATGCAAGGGTGAAAAAACTCCAACAATCTTAAATTGTTTTGTTACAAAATAAACAGAGCACTACCTGGTATCTTTTTATAAAAGGGACACTGCTTTTTTATTCTTTCTTCACCAGGATATGACTCTCTGTATCTTTTTTTCTGTCTTCTCTGGCTACCAGAAATACTATCTGATCTGGTGTCATACTTAATGCTTGAACTTTTTGTGACTGTATCAGTATCTCCTACAGATCCTTCAGCCTTCCTCTTTCGAGATAGGAGCTTGTTTCCATTTGCAGCTGATGGACTCACAATTACTCTTTCTTCAGAAAGATTTTTCTTTGGGGGAGTCTTACTTTTTACTTTTGGTTCCAACCCAAAGAAAACACCAATGTCCATTTGTTTTAGTCGTTTGGGAGGACTGATTTGGACCTTAGAGTTTGTAGCAGGAACCAGCTGTGTTTTAGATACTGTACTGGGTAAAACAGGCATGGCTATACTTTTACGAAATCCTTCCTCTTTTTCTTTCACCGAACATGAATTGCTCTGAAGTGCTCTATTTCCACATGCATTAATAGTAGTACTAACTTGAACATCTAAGTTATTGAACTTTTCCACTACTTCACTTTGACTTAACCGGAATGACTGGATCAGCTCTTTAGATTCTGAAGAAAGCATATGATCCTTAACAGCAGAATCTGCAGAGAACCAATAACTGTCACTAGAATTGCTCTGTCCATAGTCATCTGCATTAAAATTAGAGGAGTTCACTTTAAGCCAGTCAAACTCATCCTTAGTTTTTCTTGAATTGAAATCTCCTGTGGGGCATTTCATCTGATCAAGAAAACTTGTTGAATTGTCAATGCTATTATGCATGCTCTTTTGGGGGAGAGGCTTAGATGTTCCATTCACACTTGCTGGTAAAATTTTAGAGGATTCATTTATTGTTGTTCCATCTTGCATCATTTTAACATTCTTGTGCTGAAGCTGTATCTGCTGTGATCCATTAGATAAACTTCCAACAATTCTACTTTGGCTTTCCACATTTCTGGTATCAAATAGATTTTTTTTACATGTTATCTCTACCTTTCTCTGCAATTCTTCCTTATCTGATCTGCAATTATCCTCATCTGTTTCTACAGCATTTTCATCAGTATAAAGTGGGGAATAAGAAATGTCACTGTCATTCAAATCAGCATCTAAGAGAACGGCATTCTGTTGAAAAGAACAAAGTTGACTGTTTAGCTTCTCGGTTTGTGTTTCTTCAGAAAAAAGATTAAGGCATTCAGACAGCTTTGGTTCATCTATATGCTGTATTGGATGTTCAGGTTCTTTAATATTTCCCAAAGATGAAGCCATGATGTTGGTTACATTGATGGGATCCATAGTCATTGAATTCAGTTGTGGTAATAGAAGAGATTGTTTTGATTTTTCCGTACTCTGAGAGACCTTCACATCCTGTAATACTCTACAACTTAATTCATTAGGTTCAGCAGCACCAATGAAATAATTTTCTGCACTAAATAATGAGGGTGCAAAGAGAGAGTCCTGCGCTCTACTTGCTGCAAGTTGGAAATGGCTGTAGCGTTTGTAATGAGAAGGAATGACTGAAGAGCACAAAATGCCATCAGGACATTCTAATAAAAGAGGGAAAAAAGTATTAGGAAAATGTTTCTGAATATAGCAGAAATTAAAAAATAAGATTTACTGATATTATAATCCTGAAAGTTATGTTTTAAAAAACATGGCTAATGCAGCCCACTTTTTATATTGTATCTTTTATTTCCTGAAACTGAACTTATCTATGAGAATGCAAAACTTCTAACACAATGCCTGATAGAAACATAACATGATTTGTAGCAAAGAGTTCAGGGCAGCTATAAATATGTCTTACATTTTCTGAATTACTTGACCAGATACATCATGGTTAGCCAGTCTTTTCTAATAAACTTCAATAGGGATTTTTAATGAAATTTTTCAAATATAAATAATGGCAGTTGGAAAAGAATTGTTTTATTTTACTGAAAATTATCTGTAATTGTTTTTAATTTGGCAAGCTATTCTCTGTTAAAAAAAAAATGCATCATAGCCTTTCTTTACTCACCAGACCTCTTATACAGGATTTTGTTCTTTAAAATTTGGTACATGCTTTTTACTTCATGCTTTAAAACTATAGTTTCCTACTACAATTTTAAAAATCTAGTTTTTTAAAGAATTAATTCAAAGACTACCAAGATCTGTTTCAATATATGGTTACCATTTTCTTAGCTCTGACCTCTGGTTAATCAAAAGACTAAAATCTAATCAATGTTTTTTGGATACTGGGTTAAATGAGAATATATTGTTTGCATTTAAAGGAACATACCCTGTTTTCAAAAACTAAGTAGAAGACCCCTTGCTTCCCATTAAAACTGTACCTTTCTCAGGAGTCCCTGAGACATCCAAACATTCGGTAACATGCCACTGAGGTGTCTGGATCAACAATAAAGAGAATGGCATCTGACAACTTGGACAGTACCCCTCAAAAACTGGTCTAGTTTTTGCAGAGTTTTGCCTCTTGCAGATTTTTGTTTCTTTTGTTGAAGTTGTTGACAGATCTTCCTGTGATGATTCAATAGGATCACCACTGCAAACTCCTGGCTTTGTGGAGGTCTGGCTACCTCTTTGTCTTGGCCTTTGCTTTGTCTTCTTAGCGACACCTTTTCCTTGGGGTGCCTTCCCACCATTTCTGTTGTCATTTCTCTGTGATTTACCATTGTCAAACTTTATTTTTTGTTCTTGGGTAGCAATTACTTCTGAATGTTGGCCTGTACTCTTTTGCTTTCTGATAGATTTATACTCCCAAATGTCTGCCTCCAAAAGGCCATCTTCAGACATGACAATCCATCAATGAAGGAATTTTTTAGGAAAAATACTTCCTTAAATTCATTATTTTACTATGCTTATAAAACAATAAATATCAATTGCTGTATTAAACATCATGCTATTCCATTCATATAAATGTTACAGATCTAGATATAGTTTAACATTCAAGTGTAATGATTGACATTTCAAATATTAAAGTGAATTTAGATTAGAATCTACAATTCTAACTGTGAGGCCAGTTTTTAACTTCTTATTTTTAAGAAATTTGACTAGAAAATCTTGGAACTCTTCCACAGACTTCTTTTCTTCCTCTGTGATCCTGAAATACAAATAATAAAAATAAAACAAAATTCCTTCAACTGTTCTTCATTTAGAAATTATTCTAAATATTCTAAAAATACAATCATGTTTCCTATTGATCCTCTGAACTGAAAAATGGTAGCTAAATTTCAAATACCTTTCAAAACATGCTGTATTGTTGCTTCATTTTATAACATCTTACAATAGATAATATTCCCCAGCACACTTTAGCTTTAAGAGTTGGCCTCAGAAAAGCAAAACAGTATATTCACCTTTCTCTGCTTTCTCCCCATGTTCTGTCAATACAAGCCATGTCATAAATGTAATACCATTTACGGTATTTTTGTTCTGAAAAACGTCCTCATGCTGGGGAGAACACCAAGGGCTCTTCCTTCCCTTCAAGATAGAAGGAAAGTGGAAAACAGCTGCTATCCTAATGGTTCTGACTTGTCTTGCCTTCAAAACAAGGCCGCACAAGATGTTGCAAGGACAAGTTTCTTCTTGAAAAGCAGTGAAGTATTTTCCTTTTCCGCTGCCTGCCTCTTTCCCTAATTCTTCAAGTGTGAATCCCATGTCTTTGCTCACTATAGTAATCGCTGCACTTGCAGTCCTCCAGTCACCATTGTAGAAGATGACTGACATTAGCAGTGGAAAACAAATTTGTGGTATAGCTAGTTCTCAACTTATGACCACAACTGAGCCCAAAATTTATGTTGCTAAATAATAAATTTGTTGAGTATTGTCGATTTTACAACTTTTCCCACCATATTTGTTAAATGAATCACAGCAGTTCTTAAATTAGTAACACGGTTGTTAAGTGAATCTGGTTCCCTATTGACTTGGCTTGTCAGAAGGTCGTGAAAGGGGATCACATGACTCTGCAATCGTCAGAAATATGAGTCAGTTGCCAAACATCTGAATTTTGATCACATGACCATGGAAATGCCACAATGGCCATAACTGTGAAAAACGGTCATGTCACTTTTTTCAGTGCCATTGTAACTTTGAACAGTCACTAAAGGAACTGTAGTTAAGTCAAGGACTACCTATACACTTTCAATGATTGAGAAAAGAATCGGTTATCTGCCCAATAAGACTCTCTGCTCTCCAGCAGCCAAAATAAATGGCCAAAGAAGTAACACTTCCTGTGGCTGGATGGAGAGTGGTTAGTCCTGCAGTGGAGCAGCTAAATCGCTGCAATGCTGACCCATCTCCACCTCTGCGTCCATACTAATCAGTTTTATATGGAAGAAAGTTAAATTTTTGCACTAGCAAACATTCTTTTCCTACTCAATCTCTTTGATCCAGGTTCTGGTGTGAAGACATGTTCTTGGCGACTGCTTGCCAAGCCATCCTAGTGCTAAGGCAGCTGTCAGCTTCAAGCATTATTACATGGTACATTTCGGTAATCTTTGTATATTCTGCAAACCATCTGAAGGCATAACAAGAAGGAGCAATAATTGGAAACTAATCAAGGAGAGAAGCAACCTAGAACGAAGGAGGAATTCATGACAGTGAAAAAACAATTAGTGGGACAACTTCCCTCTAGAAGTTGTGAATACTCCAACACTGGAAGTTTTTAAGAAAAGATTGGACAAACCTTTGTGTGAAATGGTATACGGCAGGGATCTTCAAACCTGACAGCTTTAAGACTTGTGGACTTCAACTCTCAGAATTCCTCCTCCAGTCATGTTAGCTCAGGAATTCTGGAAGTTGAAGTCCGCAAGTTTTAAATTTGCCAAGTTTGAAGACCCTTGGTATAGGTTTTTCTGCCTGAGCAGGGGGTTGGACTAGAAGACCTCCAAGGTCTCTTCTCTTATTCTGTTAAATATGATCTTGACCTTTGGACAATACCCACATAGAAATGAATGGCCTTCCCAACCAAGAAAGATATCCGTCAGACGTCAGAGGGTTAATAGGCACACACTTTACCTTAGTAGGCTTCTTGCATTTAGGAAGCAGCAGCAGCCACATTCCAAACCCCTCACGCCTTCGAGAGCTCCAGTCGCCGGCCCTGATTTCATTCCTTCTTGGCGGCTTTTCTCGTCCTCCTCCTATATCGTTCCGATGAGTTCCGCACTTTCACGACAACTAACCTTCCTGCTTTTCCTCAATTTTTAAAAAAATACTATTTTAATATCTTTCGGGGGCAGAAAACAATTCCTCCACTTGTTTGGCTAGCAAATTCAGATTTAATTCTGACGAATCTCTGACAGAGAAACAAAAATACCGGACGAGTATTTGTTGTTGTCGAATGTGCGATTTCTTGTCCTTTTTTGCCGGGGGGCGGGGAGAGCACCGTTCCGATACAAGGGAAGCTGTTTGATCCAAAGTTTTTATCGGGCATGAAAATATGGAGCGACGGGATTTTAAACATTCGGGATGTGGGACCCCGACATTTGGCTACATGACTGAGCAGAGTTGAGTTTGGAAAGTGCCGGAAGCCAAACGGAAGAGCGGTGAGAGGCACACCCGCTTTCTTGTGCTCTGGCGGGTAGGGAGGGAAGAGCGATGGCGGCAGCGGCTGGCGGCCTGCAGGCTCTTTTGCCCTCGCAGAGCCAGTTGGACTACGCGCTGGAGGATGCCACCACGCTTCAAGAGAAGGAAAACTTGGTATATCAGCACGTGAAAAAGGTGGACGGATGGGAGCGGGATTTGAAAGTCCCCGAGTTTGGAGCAGGTGAGCAGAGCCTGCCCACCGGCTCAGCTACCCTAAGTAGTTCGCGGGTGTCCGATCTCTTTATCCCGCCCAAACTTTTCCAGTCTCCAGATTTCTCCTGGTTGTCAACGTATAGCTTGGCTCTTCTCCTGGGCGACTTGATTGTGATTTGAAAAACATCATATCCCCTGATCTCGTTGCTGTTCCCTGAGATTGATTCTGATTTCTCTGAATCGTTTTTTAACGATTCGTGTTTGACAAAGGAGAATATTTGTAGCTTGGGTTGAAAATGTAGGGGTACTCTGTGCCCTGTGAGCTACAGAAGTAGCTTCCAAATTGTGATAAATAATACCACAAATAATAAATAATAAATTTATATTGCTCAGGCAGCATAGTTCTGAAGGATGTTTGGTACTGCCTGAACTCGGTTTCATTCTTGCAGATGTTTCATTACTTACACTAGGTAACATCTGTGCTAATAAGGTATGGTCCCAACAATCAAGAAGTAAACAGTACAGTAAGCAGCCCAACTGAAGAACCTTGAAGACCAGCCCCACCAACACTGGCAGGGTACACTAACTAGAATATAAATTGAGAGCAAATCCCATTCCTTATTAGCACTAGATTGGGTAATGGGTCTACCAGAAATCAACCAATTCAGTGTCAAGGTTCCTTCAAAATTATGTTTAGTAAACACCACAATTTGAAAACTACTTCTGTTGATGCACTGTGAAATTGTATATGTTTCGTTTTTATATTCAGTCATATCTCCCCGCTGGCTCATATTTGCTTTGTAACAATCTACCATTGCATTACTTTTACACAAGGCCTCAAAATTGCATTTTGGTGAACGAATCCTTCATACAGAGTATTACATTTTCTCTATTAATTTATATTCAGTTATTTTTAAGCCTATTTTGGCTGCCTGTCAATATTGTTTCGAATGTCATTTTTTTCTTCTGCAGAATTAGTGGTCTTACACAATTTGTATCATAAGCAGTCTCTCAGTCTCAGCATTCAAATGATAAATAAAATGTTTTTATATATTGTTTTATCATAAAAAGTAAAATACAAAACAAAAAACCAAAATGAAACAACAAAAGCATACATTCAACACTAACAGTGACAAAAAGGAAAAAAAACAGTGTACAAAAAATAAAGTGATCAAATAAGTTGAACACTAACATGTAGGATCCAACCTGGCTGGGTGCTGAAAATACAGGTGTGTGTGTGTGTGTACGTGTACACATACACACACACACACACACACACATACATACATATATCTACAACATATCAGCATATTAATAAAATGTTGAGAAGTTTGGGATGAAGGACTGAAATTTATAGTGTTCTGCTTATTTCTCCAGCTAAATGGAAAAACATTTTTTATATGATTTTGAGCCCTCTATGTAACCTTTTACTTGTCATATCATCTATTTAATGATTCTCAACCTTTTCTTCACCATGGAGCCTCCAAGACCTATCTCAAGATTTAGATTATAACATTTCTTCAAGTCTTCTTAGACCTCATGTGATGACATTACCACCCCCACCCCCATCCCGAGTTTAGAAACCACAGGTTGAGACCTGATCTGTCCCATAGATGACTTGGCCATTTTTTATGGGTTGGAAAGAGACAAGAGTACTTAGTTTTACACCTTTGTCTTTTGTTTCCTCCTAACCATTCCTCCACCCTTTGGAATATCGAGTACCTGTTTAGTGACTACACATAAAAAGCAACAATGTGATCAAGCAGGCAGTTTGGGCTGACAGCCAGGGGCTTGCTATATAGACAGCTTATTCTTTTGATATCCCTCTCTTTTTAATTTTTAAGTTCTGCAGGTGAGGGGGAAGCAATGATTTATTTATTTGCTTCATGAGAAAACAACTTTCCCTTGCAATGTCTTCCTTTCCAATCTCTCTGCTCTTTTCTTGGATTCTGCCCCTCAGGCAAAGGAGAGATTGATTACTGAAATCACTTTTGAAGCCTCCCCTCTGCAGAGCAGAGATTGGAGAGAAAGAGATTTCAAGAGAATAAATCGTTGGCTGTTATACATAGTGAAATCAGTATAGTCACTTTGACAGCCACAGGTGTGTTATGCAAACAGATTATAGTATACTATGAAACCTCTTTAATCTCTTCAAAACAATTTCCCAGAATGAAGAGATTAGAGAGGAAGAAATTTCAAGTGGGTACAAGTATTCCTCAAGTTATGACCATTGAATGACTATTTGAAATCATGATGGTACTGAACGGGGAATTTTTATGACCGGTCCTCAAAATTTCAGCTGTGGCAGCATTCCTACAGTCGTGAAAAAAATTTGGGTGCTGGCAAGCAGCTTGCGCATTTGGTTGCAGCATCCCACAGTCATGTGACTGCTGACCTCTTATGTCTTACCCACAAACAAAGTCAGTGGGTAAGCCAGCAGGGAAGGTAACAAATCCCTTGGATAAGTCTTCACATGCACACCGTTCTTTGCTGGTTTGTACCCACTTGTACCCTCCTTCCCTGGCCTCCCTGCACTTATATGTATGCTCAACTTCTACACCTTGTTTCTCTAATCTATCTGCCTTGCACTCATACTTTCATGAACTCCACACCCTCTTTCCCAGCCTTCCTGAGCTCTTGCCCAACTTGTACATAGCTTGCACTGTGTCTCCCCTCTCCTGCCTCGTGTGGCACCCTCATAGTCCTTCTCTGGAACATTCTTCACTTCTCTTAATGACCCACATGTTTTGGTATGCAACTGCCTAGATTGCCATCACTAAGCAATGTGGCGCAGTGGCTAGAATGCAGTACTGCAGGCTATTTCTCCTGACTGTCAGTTGCCAGTCGTTTGGCAGTTCAGATCTCACCCAACTCAAGGTTGGCTCAGCCTTCTATCCTTCCCCTCCAGGGTGGGTAAAATGAGAACCCAGATTGGAGGCAATATGCTGACTCTGTAAACCATTTAGAGAGGGATGTGAAGCAGTATATTAATCTAAGTGATATTGCTATTTTTGATCTGATCACTTAGCAAGGACAATCACAATGGCTGTCATAAATTAAGAATTACCTGTAAGAAGTTTGATTTTCTGTATATCAAGAGTAGTGTTATTATCCTGGCAGCAGGAAAGGGTCAGGCAAAGGGGAGATTGCCTACAGAAATAGCTTATTTTTTTTCTCCCCATCCGATCACAGGATGGAGAGATTGGAGATAAAGGAGATTTCAAGAGAGTAAGCTGTTTGCTCTTCTATACATTCAGAAGGGGATGCAGTGGCTCAGTGGCTAAGACGCTGAGCTTGTTGATCAGAAAGGTCGGCAGTTCAGTGGTTCGAATCCCG
>JANHFR010006483.1:11345-22950 GCA_032468015.1 Mimophis mahfalensis | reverse complement strand
AATGATGTGTTTTATAATTATATTTTATAAAATATTTTATATACATATTTATATATATATATATATATATATTTATATATACACACACCCACGGAGTCAGGCATAATACCACTGAGAAGGAAAAAATAGCTCTCCTTTTTTATGCTTTGCTTTCAGTGTAAACTGTACATCCAGGATGAAGGAGGAAAACTGCCGGGGGGAAGTGGAGAACGGGGAGGGAGGAGGGCAGCAGAAAGTAAAGGGGGTGGTGGGGCTTTTCCTGGAGAGTGTGAAATGCTCCTTGACCCACAGACTGGAGCGGAAGGTCCTGCGGTTCAGAGTCCACGCCGCCAGCTGCTGTGTGTGTATTGAGACGCCCATCTAGTATACCACAACAACTCTTCAACTGTGCAAAGGTCCAAAGTCGCAAATTTAGTGCAAAGGCAGTTCCGGTTCCTCCTCTTCCTGGTTTTTTTTTCTATAGTCAGCTGTCACAAAAAAAGCAGGCCCAGGAAGAGACCACCACCTGGGCTCAGTCTGCCTCTGGGCGGTGCCTCCAAGGTCCATCTTCACCAAAGCCCGTATGTAAACATTCAAGGCCGTGGGAACCGCCGCCCTATTTCCGCCTGCCCGCCTGCCACGAGGGTTCGACGGAGACCCGGCGGGACGGGAGGATCCGGTCCCTTCCTTTGTTCACTTTCTCTCTCCTTCCGCCGTGGGGGCTAAGGGAGGGCAACGTCCATTCCCTGCTGAGTCGCTCAAACAGCTGCAATCACGATCATCAGGTGGGGGGAGATGTTGGAGATACTGGCCAGGAGGTCCGGGGCCAGGCGGGAGAGGTGGCTCTCGGAGAAGTCGCAAGGTGGGAAGATCTGGAGAACGTACGCAGGCTGGAAGAGAGAATCGAGAGATGGAACCGTGAACGCCGAAGCCCAGAGGGAACCCCTGGAAAGAGCAAGCTGAGGAAGGAAGCAAGCGCTAGAGGCACCATGGCACTGGTCTAGCAGGATGCCGAGGGCTGGCATGGGCACTGGAATCCCACTGCATGGAGTGACTCCTTTGAAAATACAGCTGAGAGTGGCCCTGTGGGCAGCTCAGCTCCACTACCTCCTGCTGGGCGCTTGCTTGCCCAGCTGAGCTCTGGGGACCCAACCTTTGACAAAGTGCCTTATTGGGGCTGGGGGGTGGCTCAGAGAAGAGGCCGAAAACTAGAGCTCCCCAAGGGCCTGCCACCCTGGGCGAACCACATCTGGCTCCGCTTGGCCTGCCTAGAGGGCCACATTTCAAGGAACCGTCTCCCGCTTCGCCCATCCCTTTCCCATGATGCCCTAGCAGGCCCCATCTTTCCCTTGGATGCAGGGACCAAAGGAAAGGGAGCCGCCTCCTTACCCTCCCTACCTGGTTAGAGCCGGGGTTGGGAACGTTGATGATGCCGGCGGCTTGCTTGGCCTGAAGGTAGCTAATAAAGGCTGCCTTGAGCGACTCGGTCTGGTTCACCACGTCCTCTTGGTCTCGGCCGCAAGGCAGAGCCAGCAGCAGGCAGTAGTCACTCTCCACCTGAAAGACACCACGCGGGCCCGGGGCCTGAGGATCATGTCCTTCAGGGATCCCCAGAAACCCCCTCGAGATGACCATCACCCGAGAACCGTTCGGACACGGAAAGCGAGCAGCTTCGGGATGGCCAGGAAAGAGACATCTCCTTTTCCTATCGCTGTCCCTTTTCAAGCCAGGGACACGCATGCTGCCACCCGTGTCCTCACTGACTTTGCAAACATGGGAGAAATCAAGGCCAAGAGCCCCAAAGGTGAACCTCCTCCAGGGTTTCCAGCTCTCGTTCAAGAGTCCCACGTCTCCAGGTGGAGGCGCTGGACTCTCCTGACATCACCCAGGTGAACGTTGTCATGGTAGGGCGGCGAGCTTCTTACTGGGGCAGTTTTTGCACCATTTACCTTTCTGAAAGTATGGGCTGGGCACATATCCCTTCCACCAAACCTGCCCAGCATGAATCCCTGGCTTAGAAAGGTTCCTGGTACAGGCAGGAACAGGAGCCACAGGTGCCAAAGGAGAAACAAGAGAACAAAAGCGGGCTCAGCCTCAGAATTTGGTTCTTACCATCATCCGGCGGGTCACCCCTTCCAACTGTGGGGCTTCCAGCCTCATCCGCTGGGCAATCCGCAAGGGAGGGCCACCCTCCGGGGCTGGCAAGGAGCGGTGCGCCAGGACGTTGTTCCCGGAAACGAAGTGCAACTGGACAGCTGCAGTGTCGTTCTTCAAGGCCAGCAGCCCCTGCCACACAATGGGGTACTTCTACCAACCCAAGGAAGAGCACAGGAAGGTTAATCCGCGGTAGCTGAGCTGAAAAAGAGGGGCCGCTCTTGTTCCGGCCCCCTCCCCCCACCGATTCTCCCCACAAAACTCTTCGGGATGGAGTCCCGAACCAGAGATGGATGGCAGGCTCACCGTCAGCAGCTGGACCATGTCCACTGGTCTTTGGGAAACCGGGTGACCAGCTGAGTCCTGCTTCAAGGCCGACTGCGATTCAGATCGGGCTAAGGTCAGTCCTGGAGCTGCCCCGGGTCCAGCGGTGGTTGGAATAAAGAGGGCCGGCTTCGGAACTTGAGGCTGATGGGAAGACGGGAGCTCCTGCTTCACTGACGCACCGACGGGAGAAGGGTAGGAGGAAGTCTGGCTCGGGTGCAAGTGAGGGTCCATCTGCTGGACGTGCCTGTTGACCACCGGGTGGAGGGAAGGGTCTGGCCCCGTCACCTGGGATCCTTTAGGCTCTTGGGAGAGCTGAGGGGTTTTGCTGTGAGCTGGCTGGTTGGGGTGCGAATGTTCCCCTTCAGGCAGACCCTGGGAGACAGGAACCAAGGAGACGTGTTAGGCAGAAGCCGCCCACCAGGCAGGCCATACTCAAACTCAAGTCAGCCTTCCTCCCCTTGACCAGAAGCCCAAGGTCCACCCAAGTCCCCAAGGCAGCTCTCTGTCCACTCCTCCCTTCAACCCAGGGTAAGCTAGGGATGGCCTCTCAGGAATGCCGTAAGCAAGGGGAAGGCGACTCCTGGTCATTCATGGAGCAATCTGTGCATGAGGACTGAGCAGGAAGCCCACTCGATCGCCTTCTCTGGCTGTTGGGCTGTTCACACTAGCTGCTCTTGGGAGGTGCTTGTCCTATACCTGAACCAAGAGCTGCAGCCCCTCCGTGACAGAGAGCAGACGGGCCCACGAGTGGCTGTACTGAGACAGCAGGGTCTTGCTTTGGCCGTTGACCAAGGACAACCCTTCCTACCCACAAAGGCCTTGGACTGAGGCAGAAACCCTGCCCCTGGACTTACCTGGGAGGGGGTCATGCTCCGGGAAGGAAGCCCGATCGGTGATCCCCCAGAAAACGGAGGGTGGCCAAGCTGAGCCGCTGGGTGGTAGCTTCGCATGTCCCCGTACACCGGCCGATAATCGTGGAAGGTGGTCCCGCTGGGGTGCATCATCTGCACCCCGTGAGGCACGACCACCGGCTGTGTCAATGGCAGTCCCGGGAGCTGGCCGCTGAGGAGCCGGGGTTCGCTGTGGGGCGAGTGGGCCATCTTGACTTCGGAGGCCTTGGGCGTCTCTTTGCCTGCCTTGGTGGACGGAGGCGTCTTCACGGACCTCCCTTCCGGCGTTCGGGACTGCCGCGGCTCTGGGTGATGCTCGCTGCCCACGCCGGCCATGTGCGGGTGCATCATGACTCTCACGTCCCGAGGAACACTGTACTGGTCGAGGCGGATGCCCGCCGGATGCACACGGTAGTCCGGCTGCATGACCAGCACGTCAGACTGCACAGGGGCTGAGCCCCGGCACGCCGGGTGGTGGTAGTGCATCTCTTCCTCGGAGGCGTGCTGGGAAGACAGAGGCGGCATGACCATCTCTCTAATGGGGGCTGGCTGGGGAGTGCTGGAGCGCTGCGGTTGCAGAGGGGCCCTCGGCGAGTGCAGGGCCTCGGGGCGGAGGCTGTAGGGAAGGCCTGGCAGCGGCGGGGTGTTCATGCGCACTTCCCCCTGGGAGAGGTGGCCCAGGGACACCGTCTGGGTCACGCTGTGCGGCGGCATGATCACGGACTGCTCTGGGTGCATGCTGGAGATGTACTGGGGCATGGGGATCCCTGGGCATGGGGAGCCTTGAAGGCCCAGCATGGAGTTGTTCCCTGACAATGCAGGGGAAGCAGGGCCCCCGGGGTGGCAAGCTCTCGGGAAGGGAGACGGGGAGTGGCCACTGGTGCGGGGGGAGAGCGGCTCCTGCTTGGCCACCCCCAAATGAGACACGGGCCTGTCGGCGGGGCCTCCTGGCCCGCTGCTCACGTGGTTGGCCTCAGGGTACAACTTGCCAGACAAGGAAGGATGGTGAGGACCCACCCCGGGGCTCAGGTTGGAGGGCTGAAGGGGTTTGCCCTCCCCTTTGAGAGACGTGGGATCCGGAAGCTTCTTGGTGGAAGAGGTGATGGTTTGAGAAAGGACCATCTGGTTGTGCACCAGGATGGAGGGAGTGTTGGCGGACTGGGAGGAGAGCACTTTAACTGGGCACGACTGAGCAGCCGTTGCCTGGACAGAATCAGCCTTCTCCGAGCCGCTGCTGCTGCGCTCTGGCTTGGCGGAGGGAAGCACAGGGGAAGGGCTGTACTGCTGCGCTCCCAGGACCAAGGCTGGGGCAGAGGTGCTCCCGTACCCCACGGGTGCCGGGGAGCCCTTTGGCATCAACTGAGAGGGAACGAGGGGCTCCTGCTTAATCTGGGATTTGGACACAGACTGCTGAAATTCTATGTCCACTGCGCTGGCCGGGGGAATCTGGCTGATTTTTGCAATGATCCTCTGAGACCCTTCCGTCTTCTGTCCGGAGTAACTCAGGAGGACCACCCCTTCAGAGGTGTTGACGCGAAGGCCTGGGCTGGAGCCCGTTTCCACTGGCCGGTCCTCAATCACGGCCATGGAGCCTGGGTGGAACCTGCTGTTGTCGTTGGGACTGGGCCTCTGCTTGTATTTGGGGGAAACGGCGGTGACCAGGCATGTCTGGGGTTGGGAGGCCTGTTTCACCAGGGTGATCCTGGGGGTCTCCTCAAGGTCAATGCTGTGGGGCATCCTGCTGATCACAGAAGTCGCCTTGGGGGCCAGGACAGAAACCGTCTTCTCTTTCTCGGCCAAAACAGGGACTTCTGCAACTGACACTTCCAAGTTGTTTGCAGTAGGAATGGGAGACTTCTCTTCTAGACCCGGCCTGGAAACCTCTGCCGGAGGGCGAGGGGGCGTTTCCTCCACACGCGGGGCGCTCACGGGCTCAACTATAGCTGTGGTGACATGTGTGGAGGCGGCCACCCCACTGGCAGGCACGTACTTGGGCTCCATCAGGATCTTGCGCAAAGTGCTGGAGTTGGGGTCGATGTCTGATGCTTTCGTGTCCGGGGGAAGAGCTGGCGGCGGGGTGGAGCGGGACCGAGCCTCTTCGTGCTTCACAATCCACTCAGTCACCTTGGTGGTGCTGGGATGCAGAGGGACCACACCAGCCTGGACTGTGGGGGGAAGCTTCAGTGCCGACGCAGCGGGAACGGTTGGCAAAGGTGCACTTGGGGGGCCATCCGGAGGGGGAACGGGAAGGCTTTCGGCCACCGGCCTCAGCCTGAATCCGCCCTGGCCTCCCTCGTCCATGGGAACGGAGGGCAGCAACCCATCTGAGGGACTAGACCCCCTTTCAGTAAGGGGGTTCTGCAAAACTGCTTCCGGGGATCTAGCCACGCTTGCCTGGGGAATGACCAGGCGGGAGGGGGCTGCTGGAGGAAAGGCTTTTCCCTGGCTGTCGTCTGACATGGCCCCTTCGGGGGTCCCTGTTACTTCTGGGACACTGGGGGATTTGCTCTGGGCATTTTCAGGCTCAAGAGTCCTAAATTCCACCAGGTCTTTCTTGCTAGTACTCCGCTTGCGCCTGAGCCGGGCGGACTTCTGGCGTCCACGCTCCTTCCGAGAGCCTTCCGCTTCCTGGGAGGCTTCTGCCTCCTGGGCAGAATTGGAGGATTCACTCAGGCTGACTTCAGCTTCTTTGCTTTCTGTCTCTGCAGCTGAGCCAGGGCCCGGCGCCTCCCCCGAAGCAGCGTCTGCTTCTAAGATATTGCTGACCGCCTGGTCTGTCTCGGGTTCCATGTCCTCTCGTGCAGAAGGCAACACCAATGGTTCGCTGGGCAGGTCGGACTCGGACTCGGCAGGGTACGTCGGTGGCGCCGCAAAGCCTTCTCCTTCGGCGCCGATGTCGTTGATGATGGACCCGATGGCGGCTGCCAGTTCCGTTTCGCTGGCCTGGTGGGCGGGCTTATCCCCCTCTTCCTCCTGACGAACGTCGGACACCTCCGCCGCCTGCTGTTCCTTGTAGGCCGCAATCGCCGGCCCTTCCGTCAGCTTGGCGATGTTCTCCACCGCCTGCTCGAGTTCGATCTGCTTGGCCAGCTGGTCGGCCTCGGGAGGCTGTGCGGATTCGCCGGCGGCTTCTTTCCTGGGGTCCTGGAGAGGGTCTTCGCCCTCGTTCTTTGGGGGCGGTGGGGAGAGCTTGTCTTCTTTCAGGGGGCTTTTGCTTTTGGCTAGGAACGGGGGCAAGAGCTCCCCTTCCTCCTCGCTGGGCCGCAGCGCCCCTTTCACTTCGTCCACGTTAAGACGGATCTCGATGTTTTTGAGGCTTTTAATAAGAGACGCTTTATCGACCGCCTTGATGCTCCTGGACCGTCCCCTTTTGGCCTTGGTAGCTTTATCTGGAATCAATTTCCTTTCCACAATTTCAACAGGGCAGACTTCAGTGGTATTTTTAGACATCTCCACTTCCTTCCGGTCTCGCTTTGGCTCATGCGGGATAGTTTCCTTCTCTGCTTTGAGCTTACCACAGTTCTCACTGATGTGTGGCCCTTGGCTGGGGGCATCGAGGGACTCCTCGGGCTCCGGGGACGCCTCTACCTTAGGCTCGTTCTTCCCCTTTTTAGCCACCAGCGTCTGGCTGTGGAGCAGTTTCTGTGATCTGGGAGAGCGCCACCCCTCCACCGGCTTCGGGATGTCTACCGTCTCTTTCGGTTCGGCTTCTTCTGCCTCCTGTGACTGCGCCGGTTCAACCTTGACAGGGGAGACTTCTTCCTCGGGTTTGCGCCGTGCCTTGGGAGGTCGGCCTCTTCTGGGGGGAGTGGGAATAGTTGCTGGGTCGGGGGGTTCCCGTTCAATCCTTTTCCTGGTAGGCCTGGTGACTTCCACGGCCTCTTTAATAGACGATGGCAGGTCGTGATCGCCTGTGGTTGCGTAAACTGACCTCACGTTTCTGCGCCTGGTTCGGCCCATTGGCAAACTGGGCTCCGGGTTTTCTGGCTCTGCCACCACCGCAGCACTTGGAGACTTAGCGGCATTCCTTGAGCCCTTCTCCGTCTCCACCTTCAGTTCCAGGTGCTTCAGAGTTTCCCCCCGGGGGGAGCCGGAGCGTTTCAGCTTCTCGCGATCGATCCGTTCACTCTTCCTTGTGGCCGGTTTCTCTGCCACACTGGCCACTACAGACTGAACGGGGGTTTTCGAACGTCTGTTTTTATACAGTTTTTTGTCTTTCGCTACCACGGGGGGCTCGGCTTCCATCTCTGTGTCGGAAACGGTAGGCAGGACCTCAGCCAGGGCTTCCGCTTTCTGGCTTGCTCCAGACTCCACGATAATGGCTGGGGGGGAAAGGTCTTCTTTAGGTTCGGGCAGCACCTCGGATTTAGCTGCCAATTTGTGCGGCAGCGAGCCCACTTCAGCTTCTGGGTCGGCCCCAAGAGCCACTTGGGAGAAGGAAGAGCCGGGGGTGGGCGGTTTGGTGTCCAAACAGGAATGGTTTTCGAGGGCTCTGGAGTCTTCCTCAGGAGCTGCCACGGAAAGAGCACTGTCTTTGCTGTGATCCGCCATGGGTGGGACTTCAAGGTACTCAGGGGGGTCGGCTTTAGCGGGCAGGAGGTCCTCCGGAAGGGCCTTGAACCCTTCAGGGAGCACCACAGGTGCAGGCTCCAGGGGCTTTTCCTCCCTCAAAGGAGGAGGTCCTTCCACGAGGGGCTTCTCACTCCCGGCTTTCTCTGGGAAAAGAGGCAGGGGCTCGGGGGGCACGTGGGCAGCTGGCGGGGGTCCCACAAGGATGGGCGATTTATGCTCCGGCTCGTGATGCTCAGACCCGGCTTCAGGACTCTTTGGCCTGTTCTCCTTGTCCTCCTGTTTTTCGGCTTCTTTGGGCTTCTGGTCTTTTTCCTTCTCCTTCTGCTGCATTCGGGTGAGCTCCATGAACCGGCTGTGAAAGAGGACC
The DNA here is from genome assembly GCA_032468015.1 of Mimophis mahfalensis. Taxonomy (NCBI): domain Eukaryota; kingdom Metazoa; phylum Chordata; class Lepidosauria; order Squamata; genus Mimophis; species Mimophis mahfalensis. Next base: position 14,661 of record JANHFR010006483.1, on the reverse strand, counting down.
ACGGGTTCCGGCATGAAGTCCGATATGCTGTTGGTCCCATCCAGAGACGCTTGTCTGCTGTACAGCCTACCCGAAAGGAAGTCGAGCTCTTCGTCTCTCTTTTCTAAGTGCTGCAGGCGTTTGGAATCCTGTTCAAAAATGGAGCTGTGCAAAAAACGGGAGGCGAAGAGCTCTTGTCTTTCCTGTTCTTCTTCTTTATGATCCTCTTTCTTATCATCCAACTTGCCTTCCGAGTCCGGTCTGATTTTTTTCTTTTTCATATACCACGAGGGGATCGGCCTCGGCGCCGAGTCCACTTTCTCTTTATCCTTATTGTTTCTAAAACTAGCAAATCTTGAATCCCAGTCGAGAAAAGACCAATTTTCCTCTCGTGATGACGAGAGGGATTTGGCTCTCTCGAGCAAGGCTTTTGTATCCGGTGTGATTGTCTTGTCCAAAGCGAAAGAGTAAAATTTATTCCTCTCTAAGGAAGTTGGCAACCGCTCCTCCCGGTCACGAAGTTTCTCTTCCCGGTCTCGTAATAAAAAAGACAACCTGGAGCCCTCCAGGAAAGACGAGGGCCTGGGAGAGTGGGGCTTCGAATCGCCCTCCTCCTCCGAGTCGGAGGGCACCTCCCCTGGTTCCAGATCCCGGATGGATCGCTTTCGGATGCTGTCCCGTTTGACGATGCTACTTGGGAAGCTAATGTCCACCCGCCCGGGTTCTTGCTTCACGTGAGAGTCCCATCGGGTTGATTCCTCCTCTGAAGTCAAGGCGGAGAGCTTTAGCTTAGCAATCTCTACCATGTGCTCCCTTCTGCTGCAGTCGTAAGGGTTAAATTTCAAGGCATCTTCCGTCATGGGCACGTTTGAATACGGAGGCCCCTTTTCTTCCATTCTCGGGGAGTCTTTAGCTTCTTTGAAAGCGATCAGCCTTGGGGAATCCAGCACTTCCTCCTCCTCGTGGAACGGGAAAGGTCTCAGGCCAGGAGAAATGGCGGTTCTCTCGGAGTCTTCGCTCACTTGGCGGGAGCTTCGGTAGTTTCTCTCCCTCTTGGTGCTGATCTCAAACTCAAAGGCCTCGCAGGATTTCTTCCGCTTACTCGGAGGGGAGTCGTCCGTCACGTCTTGCGGGGGCTTGCCCACTTCGTGCACCAGACTGCGTCGCTCGAAGTCATCCAGGTCCCTCTTGGGACTGCCAAACTTCTCATGCTTGGCAGACTCCATTTCCATTTGCTGTTTTAACCGCCGACTTAGCTCCATTTGTTTTCGGTAGCTCTGGGTGTGATCAATGTCGATGGGGATTTTCTCTTCAACCTCTGACGAATGAGGCTTTTCCTGGGCCCCTTTATGGTCGTACGCTTCCTCGGGAAGGCCGCAGTAGTTCCTCCAAATTTCGTCCCTCTCCGCTCCCTGGTCGTCTAAAAGCTGTGCATGTTTGTGCTGCAGTTTTACGGAATTGATCTTTTTGGAGGAGTTCTCAAGGGCCTGTAAGGGCTCATCAGCCGCCTCCCCCAGCCTAACCTGCAGCTCTAGAATGGGCCGCGAAGCAAGGCCTCCCGAAAGGTTGGCGGGCTCTGTAGTGTGTTTGGGACTGGCCACGCTAATAAGCCTTTCCAGCTTGATTTTCTTAGTTTCCCTTTTAACGGCCTCTTTTCTCGGGGGCTTCCTTTCTGTTTCAACCGCATCAATCTGCTTCTTCAGAATGACCCGGCTTTCCTCTTCCTCCTGACTGCTTCTTTTGATTTCAATTTTTTGCTTGTCGGATTTCAGGTTGGCCTCTGCGAAACGCCTTTTGCGAGCCTCCAGCTTTTCTAGGTCCACCGGATAGGCCGCTTCCCCAGACGGATCCGCCTTCAGGTGCTTCCTAGGCTTCGGCTTCCCATCTTTGTCCACCACCTCAATATGGCTGGCCAGGACCTTCTCTTTGGGCACTTTGGTTCTGACGGAGTCGAGCTTCAGCGGGTCCAACTTGGTCTGATCCACCTGGGAGATCGGCATTTTCTGATCGGGCAAGAGGGCCTTGATGGGGTCGCTCTCCGGCTTCCCTCTGACTTTTTCCAGCTGGGGTTGGTCAAGGACCTTCCCTTCCTTCTCTCTCACTCGGGTCAGCACCACACACGGCATGAGATCCAGGCGGTTCTTAGCAGCTCCCTCCCTCTCGGCTCTTTCCCGGCTCTGTTTGCCTTTCAGTTTCTCGGGGCTGGGCTCCCTTTCGTTTTCCGGGTCGGTTTCCGAAGAGAGAGAGCTGGGCGAGTGCACTTTGGCCTTCCGCTTCGGCTTCTCCGCCTTCTCTTTTTCAAGCTTCTCCGTCTTCTCTTTCCTCACCAGGCGCTTGTCCTTCTCCGGACGCTCTTGTTCAAAAGCACGCTCTTTCTCGGGTTTTTCGTTTTTGGCGTAGCGCTCGAGGCGGCCTTTGTCCAGTTTGTCGTAGCGGGGCGGAGAGAGGGAGCTGCAGCTGCCACTGTGCTCAGAAGAGCGACTGTAGATCCGCCGCTCGGAGTCGCTCTGCAGCCGCTCGGACGGCGGTGGGGAGGCGCTGGGGCTCTGCGGCCGCCGGGCGTGTGTGGGGCTCTGGCTCCTTTCCAAGGGCCTCCTTTCGTGCTCTCGGTCGGACTCAAACCGCTCACGCTCGCGCTGTCGGTAGCTGTACTCCCTGATGTCTTGCTCGTAAGGGTCCCCCCTGTAGTCTCGGTATTCCCGGGGGTCATAATAGTCGTAATAGTCTCCCTGGTAAGGGTCCCAATCGGCGTAAAAGTCCCTGCCTCGAGCCGGGTATTCCCTCCGAGGGTCTTCCGGATACGTCCCCGGTGCCCGGACAGCCTCGTAATAGGTACGATCTGCAGCATAGTCGTAGGAGCCTCTCCTTTCGTCCCTGCCAAAGCCAGGGGGAAAAAAAAGGATTAGTTGAAACTTCACAAGGACGTCACATGCAAATTGACAACGGTTCGCATAGGTTCAAGAGAAGGCAGCTTAAAAGAGAGCAGAGTTTTAAAGAAGAGCTCATGAACTGAGGCCGCCTAGTCCAGGGGCCTGCAAACGTAAACCCTCAAAGAGCCATTTGGACCCATTTCCCACACAAAAGAAAACACCGGGAGCCAATAAGTTAACAACCGGTATGACTGGGTAGGCGTGGCCAACTCACATCCCTGATTCCCACCCAGTTGCCTCCTGCTCTGGAATATGGAGAGAGTCTCCATACCACACCATCACCCTTCCCTTCTCAGGCCAGGCGAGGAGGGATGGGGAGGGCAGGGGAGGGTCAGTGGTGGGATCAGCCGACAGGGAGCTGCAGCAGAGGGCTGAAAGAGCTGCATGTGGCTCCAGAGCCACAGTTT